>VXBA01001826.1:545621-739988 GCA_013399895.1 Serilophus lunatus | reverse complement strand
AAAAAAAAAAAAGAAGAAGCCTTGTGGAAGTCCAAGTCAATTATGTCTGCTGCTTCAGCCCTGTCAGCTCTCATCGTCACCTCCACTCCAAGGAGTTAATCATATTTGCTGAGGATGACCTACTCCTAGTAAATGGATTCTGCTGACTGCCTTTCTTAGTTTCCCTTTGCAAGATCCTGGGTGGCATCTACAATCTTTCCCAATACAGTGGATATAGTATAACATTTCTCTAATTTTGTCATCCTTCCAGCCAACTGCCCCCATATACCATTACTTTTGTCACCAAGAGGAGCTTGAAAAATGATTTTTTCCCTAAAGGACTCTACCAAAATGACAGCCCCTATAATAGGCACAAACACACAGCAGGAGGTGACAGCTGCTTAACTCCAAACAGAAAGGGCAGAGAGAATTTTCAGGCAAGTGAGGTGAGATGCTGGGCCATGTCCCCACTGCAGGTCAGGAGCAGAGCTGGGAGCAGAGCTGGGTTTTCTAGTGTCCTTGGGCCTTGCTCTGACTATTTTTATCTGTGAAAAAGCCCTGTCTCTTTGCAATGATGTCCTCCAGAACACAAGCAAAAGGTACACAGCTCCATGTGTATCATTGGGGTATTTCTGTTAACAAAGGCTAATCAAGCAGCAGATTGGAAAAGCAGAGCTGACACATGTGATGAATGTACCATGGGGCAGAGGGTGATCGTATGTAATGAAATATGTCAATTCACGTCATAATAAAAACAATGAACTGAGGACCTGACAGGGAGGGTGGCATCCATCTCAGCTAGTGTGAGCTCTCTGTGCTGGTGCCCACAGGCTGGGCTGTGCCTGCATCAGGGGAAGGAGACATGAGTCCCCAGATGATGACTCACCACCTATCACAGGCACTGAGCTTAGGGTGACCTGTCCTCCAAAGGGATATGTCTTTATCTTCTGTTGAAGATAAAGAAAATATTTGGTGAATGATTTTTAGACTTCTAATGCTAAGAGATGGCAAAAAGGCTTTTCTAATTATGGGGTGTGATGTAATTAAATGCTCTTTTGTATTTCTCAGAGTAGCTGAAGTACCCCTTCTCCTCCCTACCCTATAGCTTTGTGCAGGACATGGTCTGATCCCCAAGGCTCCTCAGGCAAAGAAGAAAACAGTGTTGCCTGTGGATTATAATAATTGCATCAGGAAAGCTCCTAAACTGAGCCACTTACTCCCTAGTTACCCATAGTCCCAGACAGTGGACTGAGCCATGGCCTTGAAGAGCAGGGAATCACTACACCTACTCATCTACAGCATCCAGCAAAATCACCATCAGCCTGGAACTCTTACAGTGGGAAACATCTTTATATCAAAACAGTCATTTTGACAAAAAGGAGTGTAAAGTGTCACTTCTTGCTAGTTAGCCCTGAAATTATCCTTAATATGTGCAGATATTTCAAATACCACATACATGTCACTCCACCAGCACAACGTCTCTTGTGTATCTGGACCTAAATCTAATTGTTGCATTATATCAGGAACAGCATAATAATTAGATTCTCACTGTAAAATGAGGAAAGGTTCACTGTAAATGAAAGGATGAAATCCAAATGAGAAACACTAATTTTATTGAATATGGCATGGATCCACCTGTTCCATGTTACCTAAGAACATGAGACCTCAACAGATCTTCACAGAGTATGTGAAATTTGGGCTTCAGAACTTGTCTCTGCCTAATAATCCAAAATAGAAGGTTGTTGTGTAAAACTTTTGTATTGGTTTCGGTATATACTGAAATATATCTCCTCTTCCCCTCTCCTAGTAACCAGATTCTAAGTAAAACTTTTTTCCTTTTTTCTTCCTTTCCCTGCTCAGTTCTCCATCTGTGTGTAGTTAAATGTAGAAGCTATATGAAATCTGTGTTGCCTTCCTTGTGTTTTCACAGCAGACTGTTGTTGTAAGGGAAGCTTCCATGAGGAGCCAGAGACCATGCAGTGCATTAGCATCTGAGCAGGCAGTGTAAAAAATCAGATCTGATTCTGCCTGTGGAAGATAAATGAGCCAGAGTCCCCAGTGCCCAAGATTTGGTCATCTCTTTATGAGTTCTGAAGTACCTATTAGCAGCTTTGATGAGTGCTAGGGGAGATGAAGTCTACCTTGAACAATGTTAGAAAGCTGAATCAAATCACTTGAAATCTCCCAGAGGGAGAAACAGCCTGAACTAGTTATAGGTTTATATGAACATTCTGATAGTGGGGGAAAAAAAGCATTTTCTTCAACAAAAACTCCCAAGAATTTACTCTTATCTGTAAGAGCTACTTCTCCAGCCGTTCTATGGATACAGTTAGTTTTGCCAAAGATTTTATCCCTGCTCTGTGTCTTTTCTTCCAGAAAGAGATGCAGCCTGCTAAGATGAAAAAGGTGAAAACGAACTTCCCACTGCTAGTGCTCATGGGCTTTGCCAATGCCTGTTCAGGATGGCTCTGGGAAATATTTCAGGACAATGGTATGTACTTCCAAAGCACTATACCACATGGAATGTGGATCCTGGGCTAATGTATGGGGTGCCAGATAGCAAAGAGTATGGCTGTGCAGTTAAAACTGGGTTACTATGATTTAGCAGGTCATTGTGTGTCTGCAGAGCCAGAGTAACTGCTTTTGGATGCGTTTTTATCAAACAGGAATGCTTAAAATGCCTCAAGCTTTCATCTGGGCGTATGCTTATTCCTCATTAGAAATGAGCTCATCTTCATTGATAATATTTCCTTCCCTCTGCAAGCAGTTTTCTCCACGGCTCTCCTTGTCCTTAGTTGACAGAAAGGCCAAAATGAATGAACTAGGAGGAGCTAATATTTTTAGAGCTGCTGAAGCTGTGGAGCACACTGCTATCCATGCCCTTACTCTGCATCAGGGATGCTCCAGATCCAGCCAATTTACTGGCAAATAACAGCTCTCTCATTCCCCCCCCCCATTACAACTTACATAGTCACTTGAGGCCTTTCCTAAAAATCTTGGTCTGGGAGGATGAACAGGGATCCAGTTGAATGCAGTTCATTTTCTTTTTAATGCATTCAGTGGATGCTCTGAAGTAGATTTTGATGCCAGACATCTGTGCTGCTTGCACGCACCCAGGAAAGGCTTGTTCTGTCATGACAGAGCTTAGAGCAGGATTATTCGTGCCTGATAGTGATGGTTGGTAGCAACTCCTGAAGCCTTGAACACTGCAGAGCATCAGAAGCTGTCACTGTCAGTGCTTTCTTCACTGCAGGGAGCTATGTAAGTAATGTTCAGCCTAATTTAGAAGAAAAATGAGTTGGATTTGCAGCAAGAGTGATTTTTCTACAGTACCCAGTGAAGTGGAACTCCAGGCAGTGGTGAGAAGTTCCCATGTGGGGCTGTGTGTGGTGACTGAGGGGCTTGGGAGGAAAACTGTTGTACCCAATGGACAGTCACAGAATTGGTGACAGCAGTGCCAAGTGGCAGATTACTTGCCAGCAGATGAGATCCTGCTTTGTGCCTCTGTAGTCAGGACTCTGCATATGGGAAGAGGTTTCTTATTATTCATTTATGTATTTATTTATTATATATTTCTTTATTTCCAGGTGCAGGATAATTCTTCATCTAAAAGCTCTCACACTAAATCCCTTAGAGAATCTTTAGACTTTTCCTTTGCTCGATGTTTTCATAACAGGTGCTTTTTTGTGCTCTCCCTCTGAGCCGGTGTGGGGTGTATGACAAGTGAGTGCTGACACCATAATACTGTCTATTTTTAATACACTCAAATAACAAAATAAAGTCTATTTTGATCTGAAGAAAAAGAATCAGACAATGTAGAGATATTTCAGCTTCAGAAGGTACCAGCTTTGCCGTCTATCCTTTTTCTCTCATTGTGTGGAGCAAATGGTCAGTGCCAACTTCAACTTCGAGCCTAGTCGAAGAACTTCAGGTGTATAAAATGATTCAAAAGGAAAGCTTGGGATCCTTACAGTGCCACTTCACCTACGGGAGCAAAAGGATTTCGGAAGCACAACGGGAAGCCAGAAAAGCTCAGTTAAGCCCTAATGATTGCCGAAGGAAACCAGTAAAACTAAAAGAGGAAACAAGTACCGGTATAAACCTACCCACCCACTCTGACCTGATGAGGTTACTTTGTGGGCTGTGGTTTTGAAAGACACCCCCACACCCATGGTGGTGAAGGTTTTGCAGGGCAGAGGGACTGCTCAACAGGAAAGGAATTTTCCCACTAGACATAAGCCAGAAGAGAAAAACTGATCACAGTTTCCCACAGTTGGAGCAATGCAAAACAAAACACAAACATCCCAAACCATTCAAAATCATGGTCTTTTCATGGCACCTGCTTGCACAGGATGTGCCTTGGAACTGTTGCCTCAGCTCATTACCCCCATGAGAGTTTTGAGGCTGTATCAGATAACCACTGGTGAAACCCAGAAGAGGCATGTAGAATGGAGAGCAGAAGGAACTCTGGTACTGTGGAAGGAAATACAGTCAGCTATACAGCAGAAGGTAGTAGGAACTATCCAGCTGGAGCAGATCTCGTGCAGTCGGAGAAGTGTGACCCCTTTTCTGGATTGTACTACTAATTAACACTTATAGCATTCAAGGGTTGTTGCACTCATCCCAGGACCAGAATCATGATGCAAAGAAATTAGGAGGCAAGTGATTATGTTCTGTGTTACCTGCCCTGATGTTCCATGCACTTCTCAGCATTCACCACAGCCTGGAATCTCATTCATCCTGAGGACTGATGGATAAATTGGTCTAGGGTTCTCTTATTTTTCTTTCTGTGTCTGCGTATGACTGAGGAGTGATGGAGGCAAGAAAATCCTGCAGAGACTAGTCTACATAGGACAGTGTGAGAGAAAAACGAGGCTGCAGTGGCAGATATCTAATCCTCTACAGCATTTTTGCAAAGAAAAGCAACATGGGATCCCTAAACTTTTGAACTGCCTCAAGCAGCTTTTATCAGACCTCCTTTCCCTGCTTGACTCATTTGTATTCCAGATGTTGATGGCTTACAGGATAGAGGGAGGTTCCTAATTCTTGAGCCTGGTGGTGTGAGATCTCTCCATCCACCACTTCTGGATATTTTACTGTTGCCTTGGGTTTTTCAGCACTGCTGCTGGGATTGTCATTAAACTGTGTGCTCTATATGTCTCTTCCCAGAGTATCTTTCTTTTTCAAAGAGGAAGTTGTTTAGAAGACATCTTCTGTATCTTCTTCACTAAAGCACTGCCTTTTCCATACTGTGGTTATCCCTCATTTAGCCTCCCTCCAGGATAAAGCAGTGATGAGTAGCTGTTGTTCACCATCCAGCAGCAAGCCTTCTCAAGATCAGAGTGTAATGAGTTAAGGTAGATCCCATTCATCCTGTGTTATTGGAACTCTTCACAGTGTTATCTAAGCTTTGTTATCAACAAGATAAAGATGCAGATTTTGCAGGTAGACTATGCCTCAGGCACGATGCCAGAAGTCAGAGGATTTTAGTAAAGTAAAGAAGTAAGAATCAAAGCATTTTATCAACCCCTCTAAATAAGAGCTAAAATCCTTTGGGCTCCTCAGACACAGGTAACTGAATGCCCATTGGGTTTTTAACGCTAGGTCTCCCTGAGGAAAGGGTATTCCTGGAATAAATGCAAGTTATCTGATATGGAGAGAGAGAGCTTTAGGGAAATTATTTCTCTCCTACGTTATTAAGGGTACAAGGCTTGCACTTGAAGCTTACCAGTATTAACAAAAACGGTGAACAAGAGGGTTTGGGGTTTGCATTAAAAATCTTGCTTTCCTTTTTCCTCTCATTCCATCTCTCACTCTTTCTCCCCTCTCTCTTTCCTTCTTTGTCTTTTATTTTTGACCTGCTCTCTCTCTTATTTTAGTTGATAAACAGAAAAGGCAACAGCACTGAAACATTCAGTGCATTGTCAGGGGACTGACCTTAATCCCCTGTAGTCCCCAAGGAATAGTAGGGCTGTGTTAAGTGGGCTTCAAAGGCAGGAGGTGGAATGAGGTGTGATAGGAAACCAGCTCTTACTAACTGGTTCACTTCAGGCTAGCTTTAAATAAATTGCAGCTCTGAGCTTCCCGGACACTGACAAGAGGGCTGAGATATTTGCAGCTGCACTACAGAGAATTTCAGCCTTTTAAAGCAGGAATGGGAATAACCTGAAAGGACTTAAAACTGTGAAATTGTAAAGCAAAAAACAAAACAAGCATTTCAATGTGAAGACTCCCTGGGTTTGTTCCTGCGTTGATTCTCTCATAGGCAAACTTTACTTTTTTAAGAAAACACATCCTCCAGTCCCTGGTATTACAGCTTGGTTTGGCGAGTGGCTGAGCTCTCTGGCTGCAGCTTTGAGAAGTGCCATAGATGTATTTTTTGGATGAACTCAGGATAATGGGAAGAGAGTTTTAAAAAAAAATATTTAGCACCAATTTGAGAGCCACCAGCATCTGAATCGCTTAAAAAAAAGAAAAAAAAAAAAAAAAAAGATCCTCACATTAGGTGCAGCAAAGTGAAACTGAAGTGCAAATCGAGCACAGCCAAAGCAGTGTATGGATCCATTTAGGAATCACTTGGGTCTCCTCTTCACCTGCAATTACCAATATAGATTTTTATGGGAGCCTGTAAGATCAGGGTGGAGACTCGATGACAGCCATGGACTGACTTTTTGTCCATATAGACTAAGTCAAATCATAAGTACAGCTTATTCCCAGCAGACTCCTAACAGCATTGATCAGGCTCCTGTTCTCCAGGTTTTTAGTCACAGTTTGAGTATTATATTCTCTCTTGCTCCCAGCTGTTTTTCCACCCTTAATCACCACCAATAGAGATGCAGATTGCTATTGATGTTGGCATAATAGCTGGTCCACTGATATCAATCAACAAAGAGAGCAATGGGGAGATGGAGATTTATATCAGATGAGGCTATAGTGTGCTTTTAAAGGCAAAGTCTTGAAAAGCTGAGATTACTGTTCAGAGTCAAAATTTGAAAGCCACTACTTGTGTGGAGACCTAAAAGGGAGAACATAATTTTATTTGGTTAAATAGCATTTATCTTTACAACTCTGGCAGCTGGAATACCTTTATTTGTGATACATCTGACTTAGAAATATGTTGATCGAGGTGAAGAGCTGTCCCCTACTTAAGTAAAGATGGCTTGCTTGTCATTCAGCTGGGTGTATTTTCCTCGATCTGCTTGGAAGAATATGGGTGGTGGGGAATTCTTGAAAGCAGCTACACCCACATCTGCTCCAACGAGATCAGCAGAAACAGGTCTATCCAAACCTTTCATACAAATGAAATCTGACCCTCAGTCTCCATCAGCATTTGTCCAGGATGAAGTAATAAAATCTCTAAAGGAGTAGCAACAATTACTGTGAACAATGGAGGAAAGAACTTAAAATGCTACCACAGCTCGGAAGGGTGGAACATGGTTTTAGCTGGAAGGCTGCTTTTCATTACTCTGATAGGATAAAGGGGCCTTAAGGTAAATACAGTTGTAACTTAGGCCTGCTCAAAGGCTAATTTGCAATCAAAATGTTGTAAAAGCTGGTTTGGGTGATTGACAAGCCAGTTTTTACATAGTTAAGAGCACTATATAATTTGTGTACACTCATTTCTCCAACCACAGCCATTCTTCAGCTTGGCTTTCCCTTTAAAGGGCTACTCTAAGCCAGCGATGATCGGACTAAATCACAGCAAACACAGAGCCTGGACATGAGAGGAAGGGCAAGGACAAGAGCAGTGAAACTAAGTAAACACCACTGGATAAATGCAGACCTCACAGCGGGCATTCCCACTGGATGTTCACCAAATATGGTGCTGTGTGCAGCACATCCGCTGCACTTCCCATCACAGCTCACCTCCCTTACATACAGGGCATTGTTAGCAGGACCATGACTCGAAGTGAGGTGAAGCCACAGGAGGGTTCAACCAGAGACCAGTGGGAGGGAGTGAAAACAGGGGGAACTGGCAAACCCAGCCCTGGCAGGCAAGCAAAGCTCACCTTCTGCAAGGTCAGGCTCTGTGGAAAGCTTGGGACTCCTGAGCAGCTCTCATTTGTTCCATAAGACTGGTCTTTGTCCACAGCCACTCTTCACATATCCCTGTTTTCCCATCTGGCTGTGCTGTGGGAAGGCAGCACCCACTCATACCATTTCCAAGAAGATGGAGCAGGAGGTACCCAGCCAGCAGAGCTGGCTGAAAAGACAAAGCCAAGGTCAGTCATGTGCTATTTGCAGTTGCTGAGAGGCTCCTCAGGAGCACAGAAGTTGGCTCCTTGCCACCATCCTTTCCATGAGTCCTTCTCCTAAGGAAAGGGCAGGTCGCCAGTGAAGTCAGTACCATGGCATGTCTGGGCTGCATGAGCTGACAGACCCATGGCAGTGATGCACTGAACTAGACCACCAGAGAGATGGACAAGAAAGCCAGGCTGGTGGGGAAGCAAAATCTGTCCTCCAACCCAGCCTTTGCAATCAAAGTGGCCACCACAAGGAAAAGGGCTTGTGCTGCCACTGCCCAGAAGGTCTCTTGTGTGCACTGACTGATGTCCGTCATTGCCTTAATTGTGCACAGTTGTCACTCCCCACTCACAGAGACACTTCATGACTTGGCTCCATCTGTTAGGTTTTAGTTTAACTTATAGGAAGAAAAATCATTCCACTTTCAAACCTTTTTGTCAGAAAAATAAGAGAACACAATAGGTTACCCTCTAAGCCTGGAAGACACCCTCCAAAATACCCTAATTAAAACTTAATTTTAAATGGCAAAAAAAAGTTTTAATTTTTTTTTTTTTTTTTTTTTTAAGAGAGAGCAAGAGAGAACAGGAGAACAGGGGAATAGATTACTATCTGTCCGTCCTTTTCCATGGATAGACATGTAGACTGACATAGCTATAAAGATGCATGTGTAGATATATTTTGTGATCACATCAAAGATTCAACTAAACAACTGTTGCTGAACCTGCAGCTCAAAGAAGTTTAGTCTGTAGCTCAGATCCACTACTCTGCCTTACTGGGATGAGCAACTGAAGAAAAAGGTCATTGCTTCAGGGAAGTGCTGGCAGGAGAGGGGACAGATAAGGATGGACCATAATCCTGCCAGTCATAGTCTATACCCTACTCTATCCCTGGGGAAATGCACATGGATGTCATCCCATTCAGGTCAAATTGCAAGGGACAGCCAATCCCAAAGACGGTCCATATCTCAGGGCTGTACCTTCTCACTGCCTGCCTTTGAAACACTGAGTCAGTCTTGCTGCTGCAAGAATGTGAATGGTAATAACAAAGAAAAGCAAAGTCACAGAGCTGTTAGACCCCATCGTGTTATCTGTGTGGATGTGTCTTTCCTGCCTGCCTGCTGCCAGCTGGCAGAGCTCCATCCCCCAGGGATGGACTTGCCATTATGCAATAGGTGTATCTGCCTGCTGGCCCTGCTGAAATCTGCTAAGACAGTCTTTGACCAAGACAAGAATAGCAAAGCTGTGTCTCTCAGGTAGAGCCCTTGGTGACATTCCCACTGATTTTGTGCTAAATGTTCCAAGTTTTCAATATCCTATAAAAAAAATTGCAAAGGACTCCCAGGATAAATGGATGGATGGAAAACCAATATGCCAAATGCTCCATCGACATTTCAAATGCTACATAATCCAACTCAAATATTCATACTTAGGGATGAAAAAAGATGACTAATGTGCATATGATGACTGCTGCAATGCAGGGGATGGTGACCAACACTGTCTCTGTGACATTGAAGGTCTAAATTGTACCAATTCAAGTGAATAGTAGAGTTTGCTCTTTTCGGTCTTTTCCAAGACTCCTTGTCTCCTGAAATCAAGTCATTGAAGGATACACTTCTGAAAGCCACAGAAGTTTTTATTCCCTTGAGAATACAACTTGAAATTTGACTTTGGATATAGGCTGACACAGTTCACTGCTGCCACTGCCCTGGGGGGGCAGGATGCTTGGCTGCCATTGCCTTGACCAGCTAGAGTACTTGGAAGAGCTTCTACCTTAGAAGATCCACCCTTTCTGATAGTGCAGAATGGATGTGGGTTAGTGTTCAAGCTTTTCTGCCTGCAGACAAGTGCTTGGTGCAGGATCTTAAGCAGGTTGTTGATGTCTCTACAGTTCAGACTGGGCAAGCCCCTACATTAATTGATAGCATTAGTAGTTTCCAAACAAAGATGTTTGGATGTTGGATGTTAATGACATGGCATGCTGTGGTCAGAGAAGGCCCTTCTATCATTTCTGTGTTCAGCTATTAATGTATTTTGTTTTCCAAACTTTAAATCTTTTTAATCTCGCACTGAGAGTTCGATCCTCCCACTATTGAAGTCAATGGCAGATTTGTCATGGATTTGAATGAAGCTGGAGACAGGACCAGAATCAACTTTAAATTAAAGGTCAGGTAGTGTTATAAGAGACAATGAACATGAATGAGAAAGAGCAAGATGGGTGCATTGGCTGGATATTTCCCAATCTGCTTTGTTTCATGAAATTGAAAAATTTTTACTTTGTGATTTTCCCATTTGGATATATAAAATTCATTAGTACTTAAAAACGGATTCAAAATTGACACAGAGCTCTCCCTTCCCCCTCCATTCATAACAAATCTATATTTCTCTATTAAAAGTGGGGAAAGCAAATACCCAGTGTCCATTTTCAGCTGTTTAGTTCCTAGCCTAATCAGAGACAACTTGAGAGTGTAAGGTTTATGACATAACAAAAATTAAACATATCCTTTTCTCAGAAGATTGTTCTGGAGAAGGTAATTACAGAAATACAGTCTAAGCTTATTATCTTTCTTTTTCTTGTGCTATCTTACCTCTTCCTCTTCTTTTTCACACTACTACATTTCCTACATGTGTTCACTGAAGCTGAAAATGATATTTTGATAATGGGCACACAATGAACATGTAAGAGGGCTGGTTGACAATGTGAGACTTTGTTAAGGAAAAGAGGATACAATGAATAGCTATAATTGGAGTCATTAATGAAGGGACTGCTTCTTTTTTCCCCAAAGAAGGCTACCTCTTAATGCTTCTCAGGTTTCCTTCTGTATTTATACAACACTGTGGAGGTCAAATCTAAAGTTAGGTCTTTCCTGGTGATGTGTAATGACACTTAGGTGATGAAAGAATTTGTTGAGCACTTTTTAGCCAACACGTATTCTGTCTGAAAGAAATTGCTCCTTGCTTTTTGTGGGTCTTCTTTTCCATGCTGTCTCTTAAAACAATAGGCAAATGAAAAATTAAATGAAACAATCAAAAATGCTTGAGTCCTGATCTGTAACAGTGCTGTACAAAAACACATAAATACAGATAATACAGACAAAAATATATAAATACAGATAATTCCCATCTGCAGAAGTTTATAATATATTTCTCATAAAACTTTGTTTTAAATTTTAAAGTGGCATTAAGTCTGTTTATCTTCATGATGTGAAGAGAGTTATTGTCATGACAACTCACCTGTAAAATTAGAGGACCATTTCAGTTAAAAGAAAATCTAGGGGCTTTCATTCCAGTGGTCTGTCAGAGCTGGCTGCTCCCAGTGGATATACATCTGTTGCTTTACCCTTTGTTATCACAAGTTTTCTCAAGGGCAACAGAAGCAGCTTTTCATTGTTCCCTGTTCCCACTCGGCCCATCCTATTGCAAGCACCAGCTTGGCTTGGAGACTGTTACTATTGAGGTGACCAAATCCAGCTCCAGCCACATTTGAGACATCTTGAAGATGCTGGGAAGGTTAGTGCCTAGATTTTGCTGTACTCTCTCCATCCATGTTTAGTAACTGTATTAAACTGTTGCTCAAGAAGCCATGCAGTGGGTACATGGTGTTTTTCTGTAAGGAAGGAGCACAACGTGAAGTAAGTATTCACTTCCCTGTTGAGTGCTAGTGGACTGTGAGCCTGATGAGCAGGTGCAGGGCAGGGAAAGGAAGAGAAAGTTTTCTCCTTAAGCAGCAGCAAAGTAGTAGTAACATTTTGCCTTACTGTTGAATTGCTTTTCACTAGAATAGCCTACAAAGGAAACCCATGTTTCAATACCTCAATTTCCTTAATGACAGAGAAATCCTGAGATGAGTTATTCAGTGTCTACATCCTTCCTGTTGTATGCATCCTGTCCTCAGCAAAGGAGGCTTCTTAATGAAATAAGTATTTTATTTTATTCTTGTCCTCTCTTTCTCTCTGCACTGCATGTTGTAACTCACCTGTTCTATCTGCCTGGAGAGAAGGAGGATGAGGAGGCATACCTTTTTCCACAGCCCATTAAGCTCATAAATGCATTCTTGAGAGTCAGCACCCTGTGCCTTAAAGATTTAGCATCTGGATTGCCATTGTGGGACATTCAAGAGGAATCTGATATGATCTCTCTGTCGGGGGCACCAAAGTTGGAATTATTTCTATGCTGCCACTGCTATTGAGGAGAATGAACCAAATTCCAACCTCAGTTTCTCCTGGGTAAGCAAAGACTCAAACCTACTGACTCCAGAGGAGAAGGTTTCCTGCTACAGTAAAGTGCTGTGCTACTATTCTCTTTAACCCCTTTTTTCTCCCAATTTCCTTTTCCATATTTATTTAATATCATTGATATTGTGATAACACAGAAACTCTCCATGTTGTCACAATAGCAGCAAGTCCAGCATACACATCAAAGACAGGGAAAAATTATATTTTTATTTTAAATATTCTCGGTATGAGATGATTTCCACACTCAGACATAAGGCCATAACTATTTAAAGAGCAGAGAGGTCAAGGCCTTTTAATAAATCCATCCATTGTACTCAATTAAATACCTTCAGAAGATGAGGACAGTTGCAAGAACCGATAACCACATTAACAGAGAAGAGATGTCGAATATCAAACCAATCTTGACAATCTCCAATAAGCAGGCTTTTTTTCTTATTTTTATTATAATGCTGTATTACCACATATGGTTACACATGGAGTGTTGGGGAGCTATCTCTGAACACAGCTCTTTTACTAGTTTTTAATAACACCAGCTGTCTATGTAGTGAGAGGGAAGAAGGGACTGCAATAGAGCTGAGAATTGGACCTTGTGGACTAGTTGGGCCCCAAAGCTGTAGCAAAGTCTTTTCCCTTCACACAGCACCACCTGTATTACAAATGCCATCTAGAAATGGAAGATGCACTGGGGTTTCAGATATCATAATTCCCTGACCATCTGTTTGATTGAGGCTAACATGATGGTACTGATGCTTCTGCCACCCTGAGTGTTGAGCCATTACACAAATAATGTAACAAACCCACTCCTCTTGCTGTTGCTGTTGGTCTTTTCCTACGAAATAGCCAAACACAAGTATTTTGTTGTTCCATCTCAGAAAAAGACACCAGATGGGCTTGAGAGATGGAGTGCAGACTTATTCTCAGGATCTCGCCAGAGCAGGGGTGAAAACCATGTCTACCTGTAGGGATTTTGTGACACAAGTCAGGGGTGGGATTTCTGTGTTTCAGTGTAGCTGAAATTCATGGTTCATAGTAATACAGTATTGTGTACTTACAGTGCAATTATGTATTGGTAGTATCATTCCACTTCAAAATGAAGTTGCATTGTGAACAGCCCTGACTTCCTACCTGCTGTGGGAGTTGATGCTAATGATTACTGTAGTCAGACACAGCATAACCTGTGAAGCAGGATCACAAAATAGCTGTAATACCCAAATCACTCTCCCCACTGTGTTCCAGGAGGGCTGGTAATATCTAAAATTGCCTACGCAGGGACTTTCACTCTCCTCAGGAACCCATCTTTCCCTGACTGCCCATGAGAGCTGGGGTACGGCCTGTTGCAGAGAAATGGCTTTCCAAGACATCCTGATTTTGACAGTGTTGCTGAGGTTGGTATCCCAGAGTGAGTAAGAGGAGTGTGTTGTCCTGGGTGATCCGCCACTGAAGGACCACATTTCCACAGAAAATTGAGTCATCTTGCACATTTAACAGCTTTCAATTTGAGATTTTAGAGATATATTTGACCGTTATACCTTCTGCTTTTAATGGTTGTTGAAGAGAACTGGGAACAAAACTCTTTTTACATGTATTCTAAAATCTCAATCTCTGTATTCAACAACAGGTACTAAACTCACATTTATTCCTTCACTTCTGGGGCTTTTATATGACAGTAAAAAAACTCTGGACAAACATTAGCAGGGTAAAGACATGTAAAGACAATAACATGCAAGTATTTTTAACCGTATCCTGAAAGATCACAGAATCAGAATCAGAACTAGAACCAGCCAAAGTGAGAAGGGATCTCTGCCATGCCACCCGAGCAGCTGAAATGGGATCCTAGGTATGGGGAATGAGTGTGACCTGAGTCGTCCAAATGTGATTCTCCCTCCATCCACTCTGCTGGGAGCCCGTAACACTCATAACTGAGGCACCTTGGACAGATCTGTGTAGTCAAATTTATGTCATTGTAACTATTCCCTTCCCCAGTGGCACCTGGCTTGTGACAAATGTTTGACAGCAGGAAAAAGTGTCTTCCAGGATGGGAGTGGTGCAGAGCAGCTCAGATTTCAGGGCTGTTCTCTATCCAGAAAGATGCTTGTACTGATCAGTAAGATGTTTTAAGTGCCAAAAGACTGTGAGAGTGGTTGAATTCCCTTTATGCTTTCATATGGTCTCTACTGAAGGTTGAATCCTTCTCCATGTGGTGTCTATGAGAGGGGAAAACATGGGTGAAAACAGCTGTGGCCAGAATGGTGGGACAGGCTGCGGCTGCACCATGTGGTGCACCACAGCAAAGGGACTCTTCTCACCTCTCCTGGTAAACCAGATTTGTGTAGGGGGGAATGCTTTCCATACACCTCACATTCTTGTCTCTCCTTTTTTGGAGGAGGATGTGGCCTAGTAACCTGTGGCTCACATCATGTATGAAAGGGTGTGCACCAGTTCCACTCTGTGAGTCACAGGGTAAAATGTTGTCAACAGAACTGCACTACAGATGCTGCACTGTTCAGCTGTGGTCTGTCAGAAGGTGAAAGGTGGACAACCCTTATGTGTGCTCTGTCCACTTGGCTGGTTTGTATGTTCCTTCCAGTGGGCTGTCACAGCCTGCCAAGCCATCTATTTATCACACATCCTCTCCCTCTGGCACTGCCAGTATCCAGAATCACCCACCTCACCCATTAGCATCTTTGGTTTGCTTCTTCAGAAAGGTTTTGAGGTCCACAAAATAAAGAACCACTGACAAACACTGAACTGGAAACTAGTTTCTCGAAGTTTTAGAAGTCCCACATTTTCCAGTGCAGACAAATATTTTGTAGCTATTTGGGAAAGCAATGCTCACAATGTCAGGGACTTTTTGGGTGAAGGACAAAGCACGTCAGAGCTGCTCTAGGATGTGGATGGAAATTTGCTGCTGCAAACCATGTGTAAAGTACATCCACGGAGCTTTCCTAGGAGGACAGGCAGGGCTGAGTTAGAACTGAAATATATGGAAACACTAATGGATACACACTGCCTCCTTCACTGCTTCATGGGTTGCTTCCCACTCCCAGGACCAGACTGTTCTTTCCTTCTCCCTGAATTTAGATTACAGAGAATAAATGAATACAGAGCAGCAAAAGCATATGGGGGCAGAACAGGGATACCCTCAACCTCCTCATATATCCATCATGTGCCTTTTGGATCCAAGGGATTTTTTTTGCCAAACATCCACCCACTGTTCATTTTTCCTCTGTTCATTTTTCCTCTTGTGCTCTGATTTGTTGTAAGGGTCTAAAAAGCTGATTCCTTTAGGGGACACTACTTTTTAGGGGAGGGGAAAAAAAAAAAAAAAAAAGAAGAAGAAGGATGATGGCAATGCTTCTGCACTCTTCCAGATTGTGCACTTTTTATCCCCCTCAACAGTTTGTAAACAACAGGCTATAAAATACAGGACAGCAGTTCTCAGACATAATAAATAGAATATGGATTCGATCCAGCATTTTAAGAATAGATAGTCCCACTTACTGAAATGGAGAACAACAATGCCAGGATGAGATACAAATAGCTGTAATAATTTTTGTGTTTTTAAGGCTTTAGCAGAGAATAATCATAAATCTGACTTTGGAAAACTCAGTGGTTTTAGCCACAGAAAACTATTCTGCAGCAGCAAACCAACCAGAGTTTGGTTTATAAAATGACTGTCAAATTTGAGTCTACATCTTCCCATATATACCATCTGCAATCACATCTTTCCTAATCTGTCTCTGTTTTCTGTGTTGAAGTAAGAAATTGTACAGAAATATTGTGACATCTATGTTGTGTGAAGAGGCTCCACCTGCCACTTTATCTTGTTCACTGTGATCCTTTTAGCTTATCCCTGGCTTGGGGTGAAGGCTCACCCTCAGCTGTGTACTCCTTAGAGCTGAGGCTCAGGTTGATAACTCCGGAAGGAGACAGAGATATTATTCTCCATTGCTCTGCAGCTGGTTTAGTCATTTCCACCAATGCAGAATGGACACGAAGCACCACTCAGGCAGAGCAGTGAATGGTTATACAAGGTCCATTGGCAAAGGGGAACGAGACACTGGGAGTATTGATTTAGCAGACCATGAGTGAATTTTCATTGTTTCTTTTAGAAATGTTCACAAAGTTTGGTGCCAAGAGCAAAGATAAACAAATTTATCATCCAACACTGGAAGGAAGAAAAAAACAACCATTCTGGAAATTCAGTTCTACAAGCTTTTGTAATGTTAAACATAAAGGGCTAAAGGAAACAATAATCATTTTATTCCTTGATATGGCAGTGGACATATATTAGCTACTGGAAGCCTCAAAGCACTGCTCAAGGAAATACAAACCCTGTACATGCAGCTCAGCAGTCACTAAACTATTACCACCTCTAGGCTGCCGTCAGGTAGCCATTAACAGGACCTCGAATACTTACTGGGGTTTTCTGATAATTATTTTAAATTGAAAAATGTCAGTTGATGGAAGTCACAGGTGATGATCTAAATATTTTACTTTGGAGAGGGTAGTGAACTAAAGAATATTTTGCTCTCAAATTTACTGTAATCTGTATTTAAAAAATAAACATTCAGAAATAAAATATTTTTAATCTATACACTGGCATCTATAAGAGGAAAGTTCAGAGAAATTATTTGGTAAATATGTTCTAGCTACTTTTCTGATTTCTCCTTTTCACTCAGTATTAGGATGGGAAAATTCTAAACTGAGAAATGCTTGTGGATAGGAAAAACTGTTTCCTGCCCACCTCTCTTGGCAAACCACTATGCTTCTGTTTGCTGTTGAAACTTGAAAAAACAACAGGCAGTGGCTGGATCAGAGTTGATCTTCCAGCAAGTGAGAAATCCTCCCAGGATATACTTTGTTCAGTAGCACGTTCATGGCCATGGGAATGTTTTGAAAGGTGAGGTTTCAGTAATAACTTCTGTGGCTTCTTCACCGTGGGAAGGTAAGGGAGCAATCAACATGCCCTCTAAGTCCCTTTCCACATTTTTGTTTGCTCTTCTGCAGGAAGAAAACATTTGTCTGACTGATTTTCCAGTGGGAAATGGATGTACTGTTGCAGCCATGTGATGTGGTTGTGGGGACTTGCAGCACACTGAGGTTTTGGGTGCTCTCCACCTTCCATGACGTCTTGAGTCTATGTTTACCTTCTGCAATGAGGAAGAACACCTAAAAAATTCAAATCCAAAACCATACCAGCACACCTTTTTTATGACAAAGCCAAGGGAACTCATGGAAAAGTTTGTTCAGAGGAGGTGACCTCAAACCAGAACTCCATCTCCATTCTCTGCTAGAAGAAGCTGAACCTGGGTGTTTGGGTTGGTGCTGAGAAGATCTCAACAAAGTTGTTATTGTTTCCAACCCCAGAGCTGCTTTGGAACCAAACTCAAATGTGTCTATTCCTTGTTTGAAAGAATTGAATGAGGACGATTTTTACACTTACCTGGTCCTCAGTAGTGCTTTATCCATATGTTCACAGCTCCCATTTGGAAAATGTGAACGAAACTTTGGCACCTGCCTTTAGTTTGATACAGCATCTGCCACCACAGTGAGTGAAGGCAATGGCCACAGTCATCTCGGGAAAGGAACAATATCTGAACATAACAAAAGCCATAATATAGTTCTTTTCAGAGAGGAAGAAACTATACTGGGAGCAGAGTGGGAAAGGAAAGATTCAATATGGTTCTTTGAGCTCTCTAGTCTCTCTGTGGAGACTGAAAAGACAAGGCTTTCTCCTCTGACCCAGGAACATCTCCTCTTCTCGAGGATACCTTTGACCTAATGTCAAATACCTCCAGAAGCCAATGTGTAGACATCTACAGTTCTGATTCTGGGCTCGATCCTCAGGTTTTAAATCATTTGCACAAGACACAATTCCAATCTTTGTAGATCGGGGCTAGAATGTTCTAAGTCAACTCACGTTTGCAGGACACTCAGGAGAGGTGGATCTGCACAGCCCAGAGAATCCTGGGTGAGAAAGTGCTCCCTTCTTCAAACAGAGTGTGACCATCACATGGACCTGACTAGCTCGGAAGTCAGGGCTGTTCAGTGAGTTCTCATCTGACTACTGATTATATCAGCAGAGCTGCACCAGGAGATAAAAGAATGAAGCACTTTATTGGGTGGTTTAATTTCTCACTCCCCAGAATCATCTCGTGTGTGTGCCTTTGTTCTCCTCTGCACCTATAAGTACAGAAAGGAATATTTAGAATTAAGAAGGGACTTATTTTTTTCTCTTACCATCCCAGGCTTTCAGACTGGGGGGAAAGGAAGTGGGGATGCAGAGTGTCAACAATAATAAGCAGGAGGGGAAAAGATGTCTGGCACTGGAAGAGTTCAGGCTGGGACAGTTTGATCTCTCCCAGAGCACTCTCAGTGCTTGAAGATCACTGCTTTTGACACGTTTCTCCGGCTGCTGAATGAGAGGATTTACTTGGGTGAAATTTAGGCCCGAGGGGGACATGAAAATCATATTCATAATTTGAAGTGACATGTGATTCAGGATTAAAAAGCTGGCTGGCAGAGAAAAGAGCTGAGGTTATCCTTTTGAGCTGTGCTAATGCAGAAAACTGTGTTTTTAATCCTGTTTTAAAAAGGCCTAGAAGGTTTCCAGCTGGGGCAGTTAGAATATAAAGGAGCCGTAAAGATGAGGAATCCCTTTTTCAAAAGGAGAAAAAAACCCCAAAACAACAACAAAAGATCATGTTCTGCTTTTGTTTTTTTGTGATAGTAAGTGGCTGAAAGCCAATACAGGAGATTTTTTTTTTAACCACCCTTCCTTTGTCTGACTCCTTAAAACTCCTCAAGCAGTAAGAGCGGTCGGTGGGACAAGGCAGAGGTGATAGTAAAGGTGACACCAGTGCTAAGAGGAGGGCTTCTAGGGGCTGGGATTGCAGATTCCCTCAGTTTGTGCATTTCTCCGGGGAACTGGGGCTCCAGCACTAGCTTCTCACTTTCTCTCAGGATTTCTGCCTGAGAGAAAGGCAGCCCAGGATCTCTTTGTCCCTTGTACTGAGCACAGAACAGAAAGGTGCCCCAGACCCACTGGGTTTAGGGTTGTGTAATTAATCTCTGCTGCCTTTCATGTCACTTTTCCCCAAGAAGCTTTTAATTGTAGCACAACAGTGAGCTGACATCACATTTTATTGTGCTTATAATACTAATTTCGAGGGGTTGGTTGATTTTCCTCTAGATATTTATTTGCATTTTTTATCTACAATATTAGTTTACCCTCTTTCTGTTCTGACAATATTGTTTGACTTTTTTCATTAGAGTAATTTTCAGTATTATGGGGTAAGAATTCACTTTTCAGTATAGATACTTAAAACATACTAAATGAAGGTCCATATTCCAATCAGTATCTTAGCACATGATATTTTGGAACTTAGTCAAATGCATCTTGAAGTAATGTACAGGATGAAAAGCAAATTGCACATTCATCGATTAACATGTTAGAAATGTGTTTTTTCCGTATTGACCTCAATAGTCTCTGAAATGCTTAGGTTATTTCTCCTATTTCAAAATTGCATTTCACAAAAGAAACTTCAGGGTTGCATGAAAAAGTTAGTTTTGATACATTTGATTTGGATGAGATTTTTATGGCCTTTCTTTTACTATTTCACCTAAAGTCCATTTCAAAACATAAATTTTAATGAAATGTAATTAAAAAGTCACTGTGCTCCAAAAAATGTCATGTTATTTTCCTGTTTTTCATAGTCGAGTTTCATTCTTTCCTGCAAAAAGGCCTTTCTAATTGAAGTAACATTTTCTAATAACAATCAGCACTGACAAAAATAAACTGCCTAGCTCAGTTCAAAGTCTGTCACTGGAAAACTGGAACAAATCACACTCAACTTCCCCATCCTTCAAGGTACAAGGTATTTTCTGTTCTTCTTTTCCCCCCTCTGGAAGACTCCTCAGCTGAGACAAAAGAGGAAGAGAGCTCTTCTATGTATTGACTTCAGGTCTGGGGAAAGCTCTGGATCAATAGGGTGCTATTATTAATCTAACAGCCTATATATAGAATTTAAGTGTGCCATCATATAATGTTTTTAAATCTTCCTGCGGAATTCAGTAGAAGGTTATTCCATTGCATTTTCAGGACTAAAAAGAAATAGTTACTATTTTTATCTCTTACTCACACTGTTGAGGTGGTCTGGCTAAGGCAGACACACAGTGTCTGTCTCCAGCATCACCATTGGATGCTGAACTCCCATCGTGGAGGCTTGTTCCAATCTTCCTGATAAATATGTAACTGAGAAGAAATATAAAGATTAAGGACTGTAGGGAGGATGTGATCTGGCCTATAAAAACCTTTCCTGAAAGTGAAAGCTTTGCAGGGTATTTGCATTGCTGTGTGCAGCTCACAGGATCCACAGCCAGGGCAGTGGGAAACTATGCCAGACCCTAAACCTCTGTCCTAGAACTGTTTTCACTTGTAAGCTGAACACATCTGATACTGGAACATTAAGAGACCATAAACATGAAACCCAGTGATGCTATTTTTTTCTGAGACACTTTTCAGAGGAGAAGAGCACTTTCAGTGTGACAGATCTGGCTGCAAGCCAGCGGATCCTCCAGGGAGTTTTGCTACCATTCCTGGGTACACTACGAGTACACAGTGCATATTGTATGTAATCAGGAAAGCAATTTCTCCCTTGGGCTCTTAATAGAGTTTCCTGCTTTTACAGCTTCATTGGTAATTTTTGTTTTCTTGCTTCAAGTGTTGGCACATCACAAACTGGATGTTATTTGCCAATTGCTATCTGTGTGGCTGACTCCAAAAGACACCATTCTGGGGGACTGCAGGGAAATGACTGATTGGGTTGTATAGTTTGTTTCTCTGCCAGAGAAAGCTAAAATGTACTGCATTGACTAAGGAGTTCCTGCTGTAGGTGCTCAGCCAGCAAGGTGTAGCTGGATAGGCTGTTCAGAGTTTGTGGAGGAAGTGCCATCTCCCAGCCTGTATGTCTGATGGATTGCTTGCATGTACCATTACCACAACTGTGGTCACAATTACAGTGATTTTGTGGGCAAATGAAACATGCATTTGCATGTGCTCGGTTCTAAAAATCTGGGCACAGGTAGTTGCCAAAGACCACAGAGAGACTCTGCACAGAAGAGGAGATGTAGCAGTGTCCCCGGGCTGGGCTGGAGGACGTGCTTGACTCCTGCCCGGTGCCTCATGTTTTCCATCTCCTCATTGTCTATCTTGGAGCAAAGCAGGTTGGATCCTGTCCTGAGCAGCTCCTCTTGGGCTTGCATACTTAGCCTGATTTCTGAATTGTCTTTTGAAATTCCAAACAAAGATGAAGCCAGCCTCTTTGGATTTCATTGCATGGATCTGCACAGGGAAGACACTATAAATAGTATCATCACACATTATCAACTACATTCCTTGAGAAACCCAAAGCCAACTGAGATCATCTTTATTCGCAGGAAAAAGTTCTGGCCATATTTGCAGACCATTTCTCCAGATTACTCTGTCCAGTATTACTTAACAGTTGTCTTTTCTCTGTGTATACAAGAGTTGAATTTTTGTCTGTCAGCTTCCAAAATGAAATTGTGAAGTTAATTCTGAGATACAAGATACATCTTGGAAACTTCAAAATTATCTCAACAATAAACAAATGAACAAGCAAACAAACCAAACAAATAATAAAACCAAACTCAAACCTGGAAGCTTGATAAAAGACAAATATCAGACTTTTAAAGGACAACATTTTGTGAAGTATACTCACAATTCCATTATTAAAAATAAAATTAACACTTTATTTTCATTTTAGTCTATAATTAATATTATCCAAGTTTATAAAAATTGCATTAAATTTAATTTAAAAATCCTTTTCCTATATTGTGTTGTTATTTCAGTTTAGAGTCTAATCATGCAATAATTGCAAAAAAAATTCACAAAGACACACTCAGAATTAATGGCTATTCAAAACCAACGAGTCTGTTTGTCGATTATTTTAAGTGTCTATGGTGATCAAAGTGCAATAAAGCATAATAAAAGACCAGTGAAAAAAATGATTACATAAAAAACACTCTGCATTTATAAATAGACTGTGATAAGAAAGATAGACCATTTTCTCTGAATATATAATTTTTATTCTGTCTCTTTAATTTACATGAATAATTAAAATATATTCTAGCAATCCTGTGCTCATATGTTTTTTCAGGATTATAAGAATATGCACCATAAGAAAAGACTAATGAACGAATTGCTGCAAATCATAGCAAGGATCCTGTTTTGGGGTATATGACTGATCTGAGATTCAAACAAATATTGCAGGAAACTCCTGCATGTCAATTTATTTTTCATCCCAAACTTCTAAGTCTACAAATATGTAACTTAAATCTACAGTGTAAATATTCTAGAAATTCAGATTTAAATCATAATAGTTGAGCTCAGATTTCAGAGCCAATAATGTTTCCAAAGTGAATGTTTTTATGCAAGATAGCTATTTGCTGTGCACTTCATGAAATATCTTGTCCAGAGAGTTAAAAATCTAACAGTATGTGTTACATGCATACAAATACAAGTTAATTAAACTAATTAATTAGTTAATGTGGCCATCAGGTATTGTAGTCTAATTGGAGACTTTTGGGACAGTATTTTCCTCATACTGCTCTTTTCTCCTCCCACATGTCCATCTGGCCAGTAGCATGAGGGAACATTTTGCATCCCCTTCTGACCTGGAGGAATTGCTCACAGACAGCTTTTTCAGATGTAAAATAACTGAAAGGCAACTCTTTTGTATGAGATGTTCCTGGAGCACATGAGTATGCCCAGGAATCCCACCAGTGTTCCCTACAGTGGGACAGCCTAGGCTTTTTCTTTCCAGGATTTGGGATGTGTCATCCTCGGTGCTTCCATCTCACTTCATTTACAGACCCTTTTCCAAGCTTCAGGAAGTTTACACATTCTCTAGAAAAGTACTGTCCAAAGGCGATTCTTCTCATCTATTTCAGGATGGGACAAATCATGTTTAGAAGTGTCCACGCCTTCTTTTTTGTACTTGCACAGGTGGGTGGCTTTGACTAACTTCAAATAGCACGTAGAGAATGAGATTAAGGGAGGAGAGTCCCAGCTTGGGGACAGTCCTGTCCCTCTCTGTGCCACCTGCAGTCAGGCTCCCCAGCAGAGAACAGGCCAGTGGCCATATCTACTCTAGAATTCTGGCACAGGACTCCTCCATCCAGTCTGAGCTATGAGTCATGGGCTAAGCCTTGAAGTCACTAAAACAGCTCCATGTACAATCAAGTTTCATGTTTTGCCGCATGTTATTCTTTTTGGGTTTGGCAAAGTGAAGCATCTTCGTTGCAGGCAGAGTAGGAATTATGATGAGCTTTTCCCAGCTGGACTTCCTATAATCATCATAGGGATAAAGAGTTCTTCGAGACCCCAGATCTTTTCCTGTCAGGCTCTAAGCCTGTCTCCAGCCCTTTTGAGCTTGTCAGGGGTTTTATTTACAAGACTCAGCTAAAAATCTGTCCTACTAGACTAAGCCAAGCTGTTTCTGCTTGTTCCTTAATCTCCGAGCTTCCTCCCTCTGCATGCTAGGAACACTTAGTTTGTTTAAGGCCTGAGGCAGGTATAATTACAAAATTTAGGCAGAGTCCTGAGCTGACCCCAAAGGTCTTCCTACTCAGACAGAAATCATTTGTCATAATGAGCCTACTTGTAACCTGCTGACCCCTGGAGCTCAATTAATTTCACGCAGAAGTGTTCACAGCCTCTGGACCCTGCTGCAGGAGGGGTTTGCACTGTTGTGTCTCCCACTCACAAACCAACGTGGGCAAATGGGCTTAGAATCGTCTCCAGAGAGAACAAGGAATAGTGATAGGTTATTGTTTTCAAAGCAGCATGGTAAAATGAGGTATTTCTGTGTTTGGTTGCAGAGTAAATGTGTACTCCTTAGAACAATAAATTAAATATGCAGAAAGGCATTTAACAGCTTGTGGGTTATTTTTCCATCCCTTAAAACTCTTCAGAAAACATCTGTATTGAAAAAAGAAGCGATGCATCAAGAGGGCTCGATTTCCTAGCCTGCTGCAGCAGTGCTATGCCAGAGCACAGTGACCTGCCAGCTCTGCCAGGCACATCAGTGGGACAGGAGATGGAGTTCCCCTAAGGGCTTGGAAACAATCACATCCATGAGCTACAGTGGAAATAACGAGTTTGGGAAAAATACTGCAACGAAGTGTCCCTCCTCCTTCCCATAAGCAGAGTTGGGGCTTCCCTGCATCATAGTGTTCTGAGCCAGGCAAATCCAGAACACATCTTGGGGTCAGACCCTTAGAAGCTGAAGATAAAATGCCTGGACTTGAACTTTTGGTCTTTCTCAGCTACCAGCATAACCTCTGGATTTTTGTACTGTTTTGTCTAAATAACACACAAATTATAGCAAGAACAGAGCTTTAATCTGAATATTTTTAGGCATGTTTTCTGGTCTTTGTCGTCTTAATTGCTTCAAAGGATGTCTGTGCAGTTCAGCAAATGAAATTAAAAACTGCCTCAACTACCTAAAATTAGCTGTCTCATGCAAACTGGGCATGGGGATGACAGGGAACAGACGAGAATGGAGTTAAGAGTACTTGGATCAGTGAATATACAGTAAGATCCTGTAGAAAGCTGTCTTTTTGGTGATATAAGAAGGTTGCTTTGGACTCACTTGTGTTGGAATAGATGTTCCTAGCCAAAATAATAAAAATCTGGCCTGTTCTGTCTCTTGGCATGGTCCAGCCAGCCTATTTAATTAAGATGAAAAGCACAGTCAGGAAGATAATTCAAGAGACATCAGTCATCTTAGACAATACAAGGCAGTGATTTTTTGTAGCAAATCGTTGAACCTGCTTATGCATTTGCGGGAATGCATGTGGCTGGACTGGATAATCCAAGAGAATCTTTCCAACAACCATAACTACTTGCACTTACATAGCACCTTTTGGCCACAGAACCTGATGTCTATAAATCTGTGGGCTCATAGGTGAGAGCTCAGTAATGAATTTGAGAGCTGTGTGATAAATTGTGTTTATTATGCACTTTCCTTATACAATGCTCATAATAGATTTTCACTAGAAGCGACTCCTGGACTGTGTAAGCTCTGTGCAAGCTCAGCAGCCAGAAATCTGTCTTAAGGAAATCCCCAGATGGCACAAAATTGGCAATCCCTGTTCTCTGCCACACAGCCTTTTGGCATAGGAAATAGGGAGGGGGTGAAGCACAGTGCACAGTGATTAAGCCATGGCAGTCACTATCTGCAATCACTTTCTTTAGGTAATCCAGTCACACTTCTCTATGTTATGCAAGAATGGACTTTAGATGCTACTGGGTCAGACCTTCTGAGTGCAGGAAGGTGGCAGTGAACCCTTTCTCCCTTCTCTTTATCCCATTTTTCCCAAAGAGTACACTTACCATTTAGGACAGATCCCCCTCCCCCAAGATATACACAGCATATTAAATAGTGCAAGTGTACAACAGCTCCAACACAGCCCCCTGTCCTTGGCTTGATACATGCCTATTGTTTAGATTGTTTAACTGGTGATACAATTTTTCCTCTGCTTTTTATCCGCAATCTGACAACATTCAGAAACTGCTTTTCCTCTAAACTGTTGTCTCAAGTGCTTTCCCTCTGCAGGATCACAGAAGATAAAAATAATGCATGTTGAGTGTGTGTAAGTGTGTACATATATATGATACACGATCGCTAAGCATTTATGACATTAATCTTCACTCACAAAGACAGAAGAGATAACTCATAAGTTATCCCTCTGCTCAACCATGAATATAAATGTCAGACTCCTAATGGAGATGTTGTCTAATGAAATATTGTAAATAATTGAATCTCCTGAGCCATGTGCAAATTTCATTTCTTCTTCCCTTTTGGGTTCAGATTGGGTATTTTTGAGGTGATGCTATCAGCGTGGTGAAGAGCAGATGAAAAGCTTCCTTATGTAGCATTAGAGATCTAATCTTCATAGTGAGGGATGCCTGGGGGGATGCTGGCTGTCCACTCCTATGGCATCCATAATTAAATGCAGTCCAAATTTGCATTAAAAACTAATACTTTTGAGACCTCTTCTTTTAAGAATCCAATTCGAAGGTGAAGCTAAGGAAGGCTATAAGAAACAATAGCACATTCTATAAATAGCAGTGGTGTAATTAAATCAATGTAAAGTGGATCAAGTTATTTTGGTGCCAACTCAACACACTTAAAATGTTTTAAGTGTTGTTTAAATAAGTTTAGCTTCATTTAGTAAATTAGTATAGACAAGCCAAAAATTCTTTGTAATTTACCATTTTTTCTGGTCTCATCATCTTCTATGTCACACTGGCTTATATCATCTTCAAGGTATAGTTATCAATATGCAAATTTGATCCTTATTCTTCCTTTTAGCTTTGGCCTCAAGAGGGGATATTCATGAGTAGTGCATTTGCCTACAGAGAGAGAACTTCAGAAGTGGTGCTATGTCTAAGGGCAGATATGCACCTTGTAAAGCGTGGTGGAAGTTCCTAGGAATACTTTCACCTTCTTCCTAGAAGTTCCTAGCTCAGACCAGCAGTTGTCACCATCAGTAGTCTACTCTGCTAACCAACCTGCTCCTGGTTTACTACTAGGTCCATTTCAATCAAAATTGCAGTTGTTCATGCACTGAGATGAGCAGTTTGTGCTACTTCGACCTGTTAGAACCGAGAGAAGTCCAAATGCCTTCCCACAGCTCTGCTGGAAGGTGTGAGTAGGTAGAAACCTCATCAGAAGTGGTGAGTGCTGGTACATGAATTTTCTTCACTCAGTTTAGGCTATTCCTTTTGTTTGTCTGCTTTCATCTGGCTGAAGCCCACAATCTCCTGCAGGGCTGATCTCTTACTCTGAGTGGAGAACTGTAACTTCCTGCAATCCCGTCACTGTCACTGCAACAGATAATGCTGAAGTTTCAGCTTAGTCCTTGTAAAGTACAAATAACCAAGAGATGATGGTTCAGAGGGCTGGGTGGCTTACAGGGAGTGTTTAGGGACAGTAATCTCTCCAGCCCACCAACACATTATGCAATAGTTGTGCTGATACCATCACACTTATCCTCGTATTTGCTCCGTGATGCAGAGATCTGTTATTATCCCCACTTACAGCTGCAGCACAAAGGATGAGGGTAGAATAAATGACTTGCCAGAAGGCAGATGGGGAGTCTATGGCACAGAAGATTATAGGAGCCAGGTGACCTGTGTCATGGTTTGGCTCCATGCCCAGAAAATCTCCTTTTCTCGCTGTAGTTATTGTGCCTTCCTTCTGCAAAATGGAAACCTCTATTGAAATCTCTAGCCCTTTAAGGCTAAAAAAAACCCCCAACTCAAAGACCCAAAAAACCCTAATTCCTTGGTTTAAAAAAGTACAAAGGAGCCCTTACTTACCCTGTAGGCCAGGCATACTGCACGGCTGTACTATATTTAAGAAATGACCCAACATGAGTAATGCCTGCATTGTGATGTGGCACAGTTTTGGCCAGAATATTCCCACTGGCCACTTTTTTCCCTCAGCATGAGTCAGCTCACTGTTATACACCCAGGACACCAGTGGTGATAGTTGGTGCTGATGCTAATTATCTGGAGAAACCTGATGGATGAGACACGGTGCTCATGTAAGGGATTGCCCACATGGCATGGCTGCCCTGCCACTCCCTGCTGCAGGGATGTTTAATGGCAGAGCTCTGCAACATCGAGTGTGAGCTCCATCACATCATCATCATCCACTGACACGGGGTCTGCACTGGGTTGTTAAATTCCTTCAGTATTTATTGGAGCTGGTAGTGCCTCAGGCTCCATCCCCCCCTTCCACATACCTTGCTGAAAATTACTGCCAGCCTTTGCCACTGACCCTTACAGGAAGCATTGAACCGATCCCCCCCCGACAAACACGGAGCAACGGCTCAGCCTTGCCGAGTGACCCCCGGTGAGGTCGGCCTGACACTGCAGGCAAGGATTGATTGCAGGTAGCAGGTGAGACCCTTTCACTTGACTGCCCCTGGGACGTGGCCAAGCGCTCTGTGCTCCAGGCAAGACACACCATGCATAGGGATGGGAATCCCAGCTACTCTTATTGGGGCTGCCTGGCCACTCATTATCTTTTTAGACTTATAATTGCTGGATGTCTTGATGCTTTTCCTTGAGCACAGCTATTGGGGAGCAGCAGAAGCATTTTATGCTTTCCAGGGGAAAAAATGGAAATGAGGAGGATCTCTTCCCTTTTCACCCTCCTCCTCTCTGACTGCCTCTGCTGTGGCTCCGTTGATCTGCAGTGAAGTCAGTGAAAACACTCCCGGTTTGCATCCCTATCCAGAAAGAGAGAATTTGATTTGAGGTAATTATTGTCCAGTGCAGTTGATCAGGCCTCTATCCAGGCTTTATGGGAACAATGTTACAGCAGGAGTGATTTTGCTGTTGCAGTGGATTGCACGAGTACATGCTGGGACCAATGCGTTAAGATCAGGAAAGTGACATTTACTATAGTAAAGGGAGCACATATTTGGCCCCACATTTAGCTGGGAGTCAAGAGACATCATCCTATCTTCATCTGGAACCATTTATCCCAGCCCTGGGTCTTGCCAAGATAAGTAAGCACTTCTTCGTGCTCACATGTTAATGCTGCTGCGATGAGCAAAGGGTTCATTTATTTTTTAATCATTGTTCAAATTAAGTTCTTAAAATCAGGGAGAAGCTCAAATTCTGGGGACCTGGGTATGCATGATACAGTTCCTTACCTGTTCTCTGTAACCTAGTATGAAGGGGGATCATTTCTTCCTAATTTATCCTAGAATTAGACAGAAGACAAAGAAAAAGAAAGAAAAAAGTGCCTGGTCTGAATCTGGTCGAGGTTCTGAATCCCAAATCAAAGGAGCAAGGCATCTTCCATGATAAATGTTTTATGAAGAGCACACACAGCATGATAATGCCCATAGAAATCTGACAGTTTTCTCTGCTTTCCCTCTCTTTGCTCTATTTTCCCATCCATGCCTTAAGTCACACAATTGAGCCTTGTTGCTCCTGTCCTTGTCTGTGGTCCCTGATTCATCACTTTTCAGACATTGCTTTGCTGTGTCTGGAAGAAGCAAACAGGAGAGACAGAACTTTCCCTGCATTTCCTCATCACTGTTTTGTACTTCTGCTTCCAATTTTCTTGCCCATCTTTTTCGCTCCATCTCTCCCGTGGTGTTTCCTTTCTTGCTACTGTTTCAATGTTTAGTGTCACTTGGGGGAAAAATGATCTCACGGAGGGTTGGAAAGGAGATGAAATCCTGCTGATCTACCCTGAGCTTGGCTTCACTAGGCAACATCTGGATGTACCTGCAACCCTGCGCTTTTGCCATGCTCCTGGATGTTTCTCCCTGGAGTTGGAAGTTGGGGGGTTAAGATGCCTCAAAATATCCTCATGAATCCAATAGCTGGGAAGAAGAATTTCCCCATCCCTTGGTAGATGGGTCCTGTGATGCATTGTCTTTCCTGTTAGAAAGGGGGTCCTCTTTTCCTTTTGGAGTAGTCTTATACATAATAATTTCTTTTAATTTTAATTCAATTTTACAGGATCCCTTTCATCACAACTAATTTAAAAATTTGAGGACTCTTCTGATTTTCTTTTCCCTCAGCCAAATACCACACAATGTAGCAGAGCAGACAGAGGACTCTCCATTGCAATTCTGCCCTTTCCTGAGTTTTGCTTTAACTCTCTTTTCTGCATCAGAAAAGGAGATACTTTGCATGGTCTAAGTTGTATATAAGCCCCACTGGATCCACTTCTGACAGCAGACCTGGAAATGAATCTCCAGTTGCAAACACAGTGGAGTCCTGTGTCACAGCCTGACTCAGCTCTCTCCCTGGGTAAGATGCAACTGTCCTCCAAACCCCAGCCATATTCACACTGGGGCAGCAGCAGCCAATACAGCCTTGTGGATATACTTTTGCAGAGAAATAAAAATTGATATTCAGTATATTTACTGCAAATGACAAATGAGAGTACAAAGCTGAGTAGAGAAAGTGCCCAGGGAAAAAATATATCCCCTAAAGAATTAGATCATATTTGAGATTGTAACTGGATCAGACAAGCCACAGCCAGTAAAACTACAGAAATTCATTGTGCACTGAAGAGCTGCAAAACACGGACCCGTGGTGGCTCTGCCCAGCCTCTCCTGTGTGATCTCTCCATGGCCTTGGAAATATGCATTGTGCTCCCCTTGGATTTGGAGTTGGACCACTTTTAAAGAGAAGGTAATGTGAGTATGCTTGTCCTGAGCACTACTGTGCTACAAATGGCATGTTCTTATGAAAGTGTATTTTCAACACGTGGTCAAGGTCTGCAGCAGCCTGACCAAACGAGTTATTGACGGGTCAACATTTCCACAGCCAGCACTGCTGAGCGGAGGATTCTCAGGATTTTGAATATTTTATGATCATTTGATGAACTAGATTTTGCATGAATTGTACCCAAAGGATCGACCCAAATCACTCTGTGTTAGGTTCTCAGCTCTGCCCTGAGATCTGCAGTGTGAGGCGTTTCATCTCCCAGCTTCTCAGCTCTATTTTTCCCAAGGCAAGGCATTGATTTTTTTTCCTTCCTCTGTACTTTGTTTCACCTGCTCAGAGTAGTACGGACTTTTAGAGTATTTCATATGAATATCAGCATAGTGTTGTCCGATGTTCTACCTCAATCCCCAAAGAAAAGCATAACAAAATCCCGATAATAATTATGGGGTGAGTTTCTGACATCTTGGGGTGGCTTTTTATCTTTTTGCTTGTGTTAGTCATTACTCTTCATATCAAATCATTGCCTTATCTAATAGAGAAACTGCAAAGATTTTCACCTTTAATTTTGCTGTAACTAATAAAAACTATGTTATTTATAAGAGCAGTGCTCTTCAGTGATCTGGTGATGGGACTACAATATGAGCTCACAGGGCTCGTGAGCTGGGCTATGAGGATGGAGGAATCTGAAAAGAAGAAAAGTAGAAGAAAAACAGTGATGCTGAGACAGGGGAAGAAAAATTTTTGTTCAGTCTTTACACCCAGACTCATGCAAACCTTGACTATTTGTTTGCCAGTCAGATGGGGTTAGCAGAATGCAAGAAAAAGTTAAGGAGGTCCTTGCAACTACAATGGACAGTAAACCTCAAAAGAGGGGGTGAGGCAGGAAGTAAAACTCATGAAGGATTCCCTGATAGAAGAGGTTTTTAAGGTCATAATCTGTAAGAGAGAAAAATTAACTTTAAAGAAGGTGGACAAGTGCAGGAAAAAAAGATAGAGTGAGATGTCAGGTACTCAGGAGGTGTGACTAGAAGAAATATAAACACAGGTACTTGCAAATGTGAGGAGCGAAATTTTGATTGATACAAAACATCTGAAAGAGATATATTAGAAGAATCACAGAGAAGCTGGGCACAGATTAAATGCGGTGTTAAAAGGTTTGAAGGCATTCTGACCTAAATCAAAAGGGGTAAGTGAGAAGTCTGAAGACAAACATGAGCCATCCAAATTCTTCTCCATGCTTTTGGGCTTGTACAATAAGCTGACTACAGATGGACTCTTGCAATATGTGGGTATTGGCTTTTTCTGGAATTTATGAGATTTTTGCCTTACTGTCAGAACACAATTTCCCTGTGTTTTTTATATTTATTTATTATTTATTTTTTACTTTTTCCCAGAGCTGAATGGGTGCATGAAGGGCACATAAAGGTTTATTGAGTAAAAGCTCTAAACGCTAGCAAACTTTTACTATTCTTCCAGGGCCTATAAATATTTTTCTCAATCCTTCTCTTCAAGGCAATAAAAAATTAGTTTAGAGGTTAGCTGTGGGACACTTGACATGACTCTGGCTCTAATCTCATTTTGAGGTTAAAGAAAGTAGAACTGAAACAGTCCAGACTGCCAAAATACTGAAATAGGTAATAACATGCTCCTGTCTATAACTTATACATATCTGTGGCATCACAAGGTGCATGGATGGTGAGCAGCCCAAGTACTTGTGCATTAAATAGGTGCTGCCCTCTCTCATGGGCATTGTTGAGGTTTGCATTTGTAGTGAAGCCATTTTCTTCTCAAAGGGCATGGTTTGTATCCCAAAATATGGTCACACTCTGAACAAACCTCACAGATTTAAGTCTCAACTGTGGGTGTTGCTGAGTGTCTGGGACATAGATGAGGAGTCAGGGGTTCCAACACACAGCTTTGGATGCAGGGAGTTTTTTCTGAGTGAGAAATTACAAACCAAAAATGTTTTATTTAAAAGCAAAATAAAGCAGAAAATCCCACAAAAAAAACAGGGAGGAGGGAAAAAAAATTAAAATCCTGTAGGCATTCCACTGGCAAGTCACAACTTGTTATTCCAAAAACTGAAAGATTAAGAAGGTGTCTTTCACTCAGGACTAACTTAGTCACATTGCCAACAATAACCAGGTTTCCACCGCTGTCTGGGCTCTAGGTATCTCTGCTGTTTGCTACAAGCCTTCACTTAGGGGTTTTATTAGCTGTGCATCCCTGGGACAAATTTAGGAGATGGTAAGAAAGCAAGTAAGAAAAGCCAGTCTGTGGCTCCAAGGTTCAGATCCATTGCACAAGGCCCTTCACTTCCGTATGAGGGATTATGTGATGGATATCAATGTGGCATCTCGTAACCACTCCGCATGTAGCTGTGCTAATTCCCTGTCAGGATAAAGCAAATGAATTAATGCATGTTGACTTACGACTATGTAAAAGATGTTCCTGGTCCAACTGTAAACATCTTTGTTTTCCTTCCCTTTCTCCTTCCTTCTGGGTCTTCCTCTTCTTGACTTGCAGCTCTAACCTGGAGTAATCACAGAATATTTTAGGATGAAAGGAAGAATAGTTTGAAATGAAAGATCATCTCATTCCAACCTCCCTGCCATGGGCAGGGATGCCATTCACTAGCCCAGGTTGCTCCAAGTGCCCTCCTTGAATACTTCCAGGGATGGGGGAGATACAATATTTCTGGGCAACCTGTTCCAATGCTTCACCACCATCACAGGAATTGTCTTTCCTGGCTGGCAGGTGATCAACAATATCAGAGATCACAGTGTCTGCCACTGCCTGCAGGGAGAGGAGACTTCGCTCAGGTGCCTCCAAGAACAAGGGCGGCCCTTGGGATGGGGATCCACTGGCTGGGAGGGAGCTCAGCTTTCCCTGGTGTGTAAGTCAGCAAGTCCAGTGCCCACACAGGAAGCCAAGCTCCTCAGCAGAACTGCCCTGTGAAACTCAGCAGTTTGGGTTTGTGAGGGGACATATGAAAATATTTTTGGTGTCAGTTTTCCTGGATGACTCCAGCTTGTGAAAACTGAAAGCAAGCACTAACTTTCCTGTTCCGGAGCATGGCTGAGGCTTCTTGTTTGTCAGCTTTTAAAAAAATTACCCTGACAATGGGAGAATGTCATGGGAATGCTCCTGAGGCCCCTCAGCCTGGAGGTGGTAGGAGGCTTGCAATAACACATTCATTCATTTAAAAGATTGTTTTGGAGGTAAACCCACTTCCTATGTGGGTTCCTATCTACACTGAGGCAAAAAAATAAAAGAAGAGTGTCTACTTCACAGGGGTTTTTTAATACAAGAAAGCCCATTTTTAGTGAGAAAAACTCCAGTTATCTTTGAGTACCAGGCATTCCTCTAGGAAAGCTGATGTAAACATACAGAACTATTAAAGATTTAATGAGATCCCACCAGTATGTGTTGTGCATTTATCTAATGAGTTCACATAGGTTCTCCTCTCAGCACCTCCTCCTCTACTGAAATCAGGCACCTTCTCTGCTCCAGCTAGGCCCCAGATTAATATTGGTTTGACGTAATTGTTCATTCAACACAACTGCTAATTTGTCAGTGGAGCTATCCCAGGGTCTTGCTCCAAGAGATATGAAAACAATAACCTTGTGACCAAGAGACAGGCCTAATGTTTTCACTGCTAAACTGTTGAAAGGGTGTTTTATGTGAAGGAGAAGGGAATGAGTCATCAAGCAAGGGGGAACACGGTTAGTACTTCTGAAAAGAAAGGAGTATAAAAACACCCAAGTTATCCTTTCCTAACAGAAATCAGAAAATTCATAGGCAAGAAAAAAACCAAATATATATGAAGTGAACCAGAGGAATGCATCAGTCTGCAAATCAAACAGATTCTGGGCATGGCTATTAAAAGTCTGTGCATTCACAAACACATGTGTGCATGCTTTGTCCTGTACACACATACCCATCGCTAAGGCACTGATGTGAGGCTGTCAAGTAATTACCTTCTAATAACAAAAATGTGCCCCATTCCAGTAATGACAACTGCAGCACAATCCAAACCAACTGCCGGTGAAAAACAAAAATCATATTTCAAAGAAGCAGTGAAGATTAGCCTGTGGCTTTCACTAAACTGTGTCTCTCTGATTCCTGCTGGGTGACACAATGGGTTGGCTTAGCACAGCCTGGCCTCTGAACTCAGTCATACAAGCCTTGGATCCTTTAAACAGCACCCTCGCTGTCTATCACATTTTCAAAGCTACGCATATCCTGCACATTATAAAATATTGTCTTCTTTCTCTGCCCCATTTGTCTGTGGCACATCTGTATGCCCTGTCTCCCTAATTTTTATAAAAGTCCTCAGAGTCTTTTGTGTATGTATTCCTTTCAACATCTGCAAAAGAAATCATTTCTCTTAGAAACAGTGTCAGGGTCGGGGAATATACACAATAGCTGGAAATACTGTTTAAGGTCCAGAGGGGAGAACTTTTTTTTCTTCTATAAAATGTGCTTTTTCAATGCAAAGTAATATTCAAACTCAACCCCCTTTCCTCCTACCCCTACCCACTCACTCCCCTCCAAGAAAAAATCACAAGGTGGAACAGGCTCATCTAAAGCAAAATATACTTGAGAGAACAGATGTGGCAAAACAAAACCCATAGCTTTCCATGAAGAGCTGCCAAAAATAACATTGGCTCGGCAGGCATGTGATCTTCAGAGGAGTTTGCTACTTGAATGAGTCAGAATGGTGATTCCATTTTTACCTCTTCAGTGAACAGGAAACACATTCTCCTTGAGCACCAAATTCTCCTGCAGTGGCCCACTTACGCTGGATTATATCAGTCGGCTTCACAGGTGCTGAGACAAAGTGGAAAGTGTGTAATGGTTTCCTCTAGTTTGAGAAGTTGAGCTTAATTGAGGCAAAACCCCAAAGGTCATCTAGAAACGTGTGTAAAAACAGATACCTGTGTATACATATCTGAAATAAGAAGCTATAAGAGGAAGGAGGAAGTAATTTAAAGTATGCTTTTCCATAAAGAAGGAATTGGGCTCTGCCCAGAAAAGACATTTTATTTTAGGATGCAAAGCTCGCAAACTTTAAGGAAAAAAAACCAAAACAACTATATAGCTGATCTCACCAATCCAGCGTGTGTCCTTCAGCTCATTTGTCTTGAAGTAAAATGATTTAGTTCAATATTTTACAGAGAAAAAGAGTGCCAATGGCATCATAGATTTTCAGGTTTTGCCATCCAAGTATCAGAGGTTGGGACTCTCAGGATCAACATCTATGTTATAGTTGCTCAAGTTTTGTAGTGAGGAAGCAAAAATAGTGTTGACTTCTGTGTCTCAGAAGTTACCAGAACTTCTCTTGAAGTATGCCATCATTTGTCCTGTAAAGACGGAAAATATGGAGCTAGAAATGCTAAGAAGAATAAATAAAAGTCTTTCCAGTTTCTTTTTCTTTAAGAACTGCATTTAAATGATAAAAAAAAAAAAAAGTTCCATGAAAAACTGTTACTATCTCAAATGCCTTCCACATCTTCAGGAAGAATCATTTTAATTTTGCAATAAACCAGCATATGATATCCCAGTTCCCTGAGGGTACCACAATGATTTTATTTGCCAGTTCTACAAGAACCAGAATGACATAATTTATACTATTTTTATATTCCTGAAAAATGTTGCCCCCATTGTCCGGTACAATTCCAAAAGAGCAGAGGGAAGTCCAGTTGTAGAGCTGGTTGACTCTAGGCTTGGTAGATATTTTATCAAGACCAAAGACAGAGTGGGAAGCATTGGTCAGTTGGGTTCCTGGAATACCTGCCTTTTATTAATTAAAAAAAAAATAGTATTGAAATATCTTGGTATGCAAGTACTGAAAATAGCAAAAGTAATGGATCATAGACCAACTCCAGACAAATGCAGTCTCTCATCAGACATCTGAAGTCATGTTGTTTCTGCTGGAGATTTCAACAACTTGAGTTGAAATCCATTGCCAAGACTTTCAAATACAACTGATGGGGAAAGGTGTTCAGAGGAAGGAGCAGAGCCGGATTTTCACAGAGTTTGGGTATTCAGCCGTTTCTAAAAAATAGGCAGAGAGCTTTCCAAATTGAGAAAACACATCTGACGATTCATAACTGGAAAATGTGGTCAACACAGGGCTGTAGGTGCTCACGTCTTCAGAAAATCAGTCCAAGGTTCCCTCAAGTTAGAAACCTGACATTTCCAGAATGAGAAGTGTGTTGGAAAATGTTAGCCTCAAACTCTAGTTTAGCTTTTCTAGGTATTAACATGATTATTATGTAGTCTCTTATTGAGCTGAGAAATTGCAATAATACATGGGAAATAATAGTGCCATGCTAGAGGTGAGGCACAGTTCATTTGTGAAAAGGCAGGAACAAAGCTCTCCACCACTGGCTCTTTTGATACAAGAAATAGTTGCTTTTCTGTGACACTGATTTTGCATCTCTTTTGTGGAGACTTGTGGATTTGTAGATTTATGTCACTCTTTAATTATTTAAATACAAAGCTGATCTTTAAGTACTCAGAGGAGATAAAGAAATCAAAATGCATCAAGGATTTCAAAACCTAGTAGTCCATCTTGTCTGCAAAATTCTGTTGAACTTGTTTTCTTCTTCTTTTTTTTTCAGATTTAAGGACTTATTTCAGTTAAATAAATACATACATACATAAATAAGATAATTTTGTCCAAATCCAAGGAATAGATGTCTTCACTGCAAGATTTCGTATCTAAATAAGTGAAACTTCCCTTCATTTTGATAAAGCACCTGTCAATGAAGTCTATGCTTACTGACCATCCATGTGTCAGAAAATACCAATTCTTTCATAGTTTCTACAGTCTTGATTTTAAATACTGGTACACCTTTCCATTTCCATCCAGCACTGCCCAGACTGTTTCACTGCTCCATCACTATGGCAAATAAAGCAATTCTGGACATTTTGATAGACCTTAATTTCCAAGGAAGCAGAATAAGGAGCCGAGATCAAAGGCCAGTCTGCTCTCAGGAAAATACACCACACTTTGTGAGCTGCTCTCTTAGAAAATCTTTCTCTTGATCATAATCAGTGGGAGCTGCTTACAGGAGAAAATATAATCAGAACATCTATTTACTCACAATTTGATAACAGGATCGTTCATTATATCTCCAATTTCCTCCTCTTTGGTTTAAATTTAAAACAGAACAGAGAGTTGCTCTGTCACCTAGTTTTACAAACACAAATGGGTGTTGTAATTAATTCCTGCACATTACACGGTTGCGGAGATATTTTTATACATTAAAATTATTACGTAATGTTCTAACACATAATGACTGATTTTTCACTGGTGCCTAAGTACATCACTGTATACTTGGGTGGCATCAGCTGATTGCTGATACACTCAAACTCTTCATTACTTCTTTTATTTTTAAGGTGGATCCTTTTGTTTTATGCTGGAGCTTTGGTTCTCCTCTCACTTTTAGAAGCAACATGGCTTTTATATATTTCTTCTTCTTTGTTCTCCTCTGTAAAAGAGAAATCTTCCAAGAAATAATTTTCTATTAAAATTTATAGCCCCGAATCTCGGCAATTTCAAGGCTGTATTTTTGCCACCAAAAAAAAATGAATCAAAAAAGGGCTGAGAGATGACCCAAAAGAACAGGCTCCCAGAGGGCTGCTATCACGACAGAGCATTAATAAGAACTTTTTTCCCAGCTCTGGCGTAAGACAGTCTCCGGACAAAGGTTTGACTTAGTTTTGTTAAATAATAATTGTTGGTCTCTGCTTATCTTTGAAAGCTCTGATTTTCCTGCCCTTATATCACATTCACAGAAAACCCTATTGGTATTTTTTTCAGATAGCATCACTGTGAGGTCTGTGTGTCTGAAGATATCTGTATCATGCACCTGAATACACTGTTTTTGCATTATCAAGGTGTTGGAGGACTGTGTTTCTATACTCCTCTCCTAACTGCCTGCTCAGTCACAGCCCACACGGCAGCTGGATGACGGTAGATGAAGCTCTGGGAAGTTTGAAGGAACTGCATTCTTGGGAAATGATGAAGCCAAGGATTCGTTTTTCATTCCCCCTGCTCTCATTAGCAGATAGCAGCCACTTTTATCACTCTTAATATGTTACTTAGAAGGCTCTCACCACATCAGGGCTTCACAGTGCTGGATGCTGTACAAACATTTGATGTGTGCATTTCTTCCACGCAAAGGACAAAAAATCAGTACATCCTTGCCACAAGCACCTCCCCTTTCCTGAGGCACCCTCTCCACTCCTTGTGTGTCTCTCCTGTTAATCATGGTGTAGATCTCAGCAACCGGTGGAAATTCAATAAACACAGATCTGATGCACGTTGATAAGAGACACTCACAAACCAAAACAAGCAGAGAGAAAAAAAACCTGTCTTCCTCTTTAACCCCCCACCCCAGCTCTGCTCAAAGGAAGTCTTATATACTTGATGACGCAATTGCTTTTCAAGCCCCAACAGGCAATTTTTCTGCCCCACTGTGAAACAAAGAGACCCTAGCCCTTTTTACCCTGTAAATTCAACCAGCCTGAGTCAGAAAAATCAAAAGATGTATTATTAGTAATTAAAACAAGAGTAATATGAAATGTTTTATTCTTTTCTATCAAAGCTTTGAGGCCAAAGTGACACTAGGAACTGAATGTTAAGAGCTAGGAAATTGAGAGGGAGGATTGTGTTTTTTACAGGAAAGATGAAGCTCTTTTGTAGTTAATTAATTGTAACTCTGGCAGCCTGGGTTAAACCCAATCTGCAGGTAAATGCAGGGCATACCCTCAAGCTAAGGGAGCTGCAATAAGGGAGTTTCCAAGCAAAGAAAACCCACTTTCTGCCCAACAAATTTACCTTTTTTAACCCCAGAAGTTCTGATTTACACAGTGTACCCTGCTAAAAACCAGCCACTTAATGCAGCTGCCCTTTTATATCCCTTCTCCAGGAAGAGACAGACCCAGACATGTTCTGGGAGGAACAGGCTGCTAATCTGCCCCTGACACCTCCCTGAAATACAGTGCTTCAATAAGCACCTACGCCGCAGGGCATGGCTGGTTTTCCCAATTCAACCAGCACGTTCTAGGAACACCACACCCCACCCACGGGCTCAGCCTCTTCCAGCACCCACTGGTGCCACCCAAGTAATTGCTCTCCCAGAGATAGGCTGTGCCTGATCTGCCAGTCAGGCTCCTTGCGTGGTCTACGTGGCAGGGTGATGCCTGACAAATGGCTTATCCGTGCTAAGAAGGGAGTTTCTGAGGTGTTTTTAAGGTGTCTCATTTTTAAAAATGCGTATTTATGTGTATTTACAGAGGGGAAGGACAATAGTGCAGGATATGAGGAAGCCAAGGTTTGGTTCGTCATTCTAAGTCTTCCTAGGTGACCCTGCAGTGGCAGAATGTCTCTGTACCCAAATTTCCTGCAGTTAAAGTGAGAATAGGGGCTGCCTTGACTTAGAGATGTGCTGGAAGGACACTGAGTAACATTTATGAACTGTTTGAATACTGCAGTCGGGAAGGAATAGAAGAAGAGAAGCTAATTTGATGACAGTTTCGTTAATAGTTATATGTATGATCTGTCTTTTGTGCCATGCTTCATCTATTGAGCCCAAGATTAAAAATCCAATGGATGCATCAAGGGAGCCAGATTCTTTCCTAAAATGGATGAGATAGCATGTAAATCCCTTAATAGTCTGGCCCAGAGTAGTATTGTGTCTCCTGATGGACAGGGCAAAAAAGCAAGTGGAACAAGTTTGGATGACACCAAGCTTTGTTTGATGAGTGATAATGGTGTGTGTGATGGTGTCATCAAACAGAATTGTTCTTTCCGAAGCTCCAGCTGAGGTAGTTATACTAAGGGAGGCAAAAAGAACAAATTCATTAATGGCATTTGTAACCAAGGAGATGCAACTTCTGCATCTCGGGGGTTGTGAGCTGATCAGTGTGCATATTTTTTTCAGAGATATGTTGAAAAGGTCTCAATTTCATTCCATCAAGAGACAACAGCAAAATATAGTCATGAAATGTAACTCTTGGAGTTTTTCCAATCCAGATTTTAGAGTTTGGGGAAGAATTTGAGTTCTCTCAGGGAGGCCAGAAGGCAGAGATCAACCATAATTGATAGAATCAGATGTTACATACACAAACCAGAATCCTTTGAAAAACAGAAACATCCCATTCCCTGTACAGCTTTGCCATGATGCTTCCTGACAGAGGCCCAGAAGCATCCTCAGCACAAGGCAAGGCAGTGATCTCAACAAAAGCACACTTGACCAGAAGAGGACAGAATAATTTTTCCTTGATTTCATGGGAGCTACATCCACCTGAAGCCCAATAAATCTGTTCCCGAGTAATACAGGCCGGGTTTGCCTCTCTTGTTCTCTCACACACCTACTTACACAAACACAGACATGAGCCTGCTGACTCACTGCCTTCCCAGCAATCGGGGCTCCTTTACTAGTTAAAACATGCTGCTGATACTCTCTCAGCCCTGTGGATTAACCCCTGTCTCCTTCAGACACCATCACCCATCACCCAGCAAGGGAAAGCAGACTGATTTGGGCCTGATGGGCATTCTTGGTGCTGATGTGTGGAGACAGACAGAGCTTTTTATGAGCTCACTTGACCCTTCAGGGTAAGAAGTGAAAATACTTGTTGTGTAGTAAATTGAGCAAACATGACATGGACAGTAAGAGAGAGAGACAAGGAGAGAAGGCACAAATGACTGTGAGGGTTCTACTTATTCCCATGTAGAAGGAGGCTGGGATGGCTTTACCAAAGAGTCTCTATTGAAGGACTCAGAGTGGAACTTATTCCTGCAAAGTCAACCCAGAGATCTGAACAAAGACATCTGGGAGTCTAAAATAAAGCAATCTCCAATACAGTTTGTTTTCTTATATTCAGTTTTACAAAAAACAGGCTTTTACCCCTCTGGACAGAACCTGAGAATATTTCCATTTTTTTTGTTTTTTTTTTCTACTTCATGGTTCAGAGGTGGGTGAAAGTCTTTTGTTGTTGTTTTCCAGGTAAATAAAGTAGTAAGGTCCCCCAAAGTCCATTTTGCTAGTGCAAGAGAATCCAAAAAGTATGTTTGCAACACTTTCCAGGGGATATAAATGGCACAAGGCTGGTATTACTGCAAAAAAAGAGAAAGCATTGTCCCTGGAACAAATGACAGATATCAGAACTTTCAAGATCATTTGAGCTGGAACGTAAGTAAATTAATGTACTATTTTACAAATGTAATGTTAAATTATGCTACTTCATTCTACACCGAACCTGGCTGTTGTATGTAAGGCAAATGTCTCTGCTCATGAATTCATATTACAAAGCAGCATGCACAGCCCTTCAGTCTACAGAAACGAGGTCTAGCCATATTCTGGATATGAACTTCTCTATCCTCATTTCCCTTAGGATTACAGAGCATGTAGTATTTTGTCCGGATACATTAAGTTTCCAAAATAGGTGTTGTTTCATCTAAATGCCTCATCAAGGGGCAGTAGGTGGGACTTATTTGTATTCAAATCTCCCATTGCCACATGGTTGCTCCATCTTGAACTGGTCCTATTTAATAACTGGTTTAACACAGAGGGAAGATGGTGCCATCTCAGTCTATTTGCCTGTCGCTCATCTGTGGCACTCGATACACCAACATATGAGCAGCCTGAAGCTTTATCACTAACCTTGGTGGTTTGACAGAGGAGTGAGGCTGCAGCCTTGGAAATGTCTCAGTGAAAAACTGGTTCCAGAGTTTAATGTTGTGATCATCTTGCCTCAACACAGAGAGGAGACCTGCAATTTCCCACAGTAAGGATGGGAAAGGCTCCATTCCACAAAATCCCAGTGCTGAGGTTTCCTTCTCTGTGTTTGATTCGTGCTGATGGTTTTCATTGAGCAGCAGCCTTTGCTCCTCTGGAGCACCGGGTGTTTATCCCTCTGGGAGATGTATTCAGCAGATAGAGATTGCAATCCCACGTTGTGCAATGAGGTAGAGCTTGGCCTGAAAAGCAGGGAGCAGATTCCCTGGTACAGACAGCTTGATCAAAGCATTTCTGTCCTCACCTGAAACTTCCCTCCATCACCATCACTGCAACCACACATGCATCCCTGCCCTATTGCTCTAGCAACTTAAACTGAGGCTGTCAATTAATCTAAACCACGGCTATTATAAGATAATCCATTATACCTGGAAGTTTAAGTCTCTTTTAAAGAGAACTGTGCGTCCAGACATGTAGGCACAACTTCTACTGTGATTTTTTTGCCATTCTGGTTTATGACAGTTTCTCTGAAGAAATAGATTTTACTAGGAAAGGCACTTTTGGGGGAGTTTCTCATGGTATACTTACATTTACCTAGGACTGTTTTGATATGAAAACACCACTGAAGAATTGCACTTCTAACCACACTGCGTGTATTATCAATAGATTGTAGACAAGATCTGGCTCAAGGGAGAGTACTGAACTTGCCAAGGTTTAAACATATTTGTGAACCCAAGTCTGAAAAAGGAGAGAAATTAGTGATTTAATCCACCAGCATCACATCAGTCAGGCAAATGACAGTTCTGTAAAGAGCAGCACAAAGTAATCTGGCTGTTTCATTCCCACCGAGCACCAATTTCCAACAGCCAGAGACGAAAGACATGGAAAAATATCCTAATGTAAACTGGCACAGGGGCCAGAGCACAAGCAGTTAACATTAATTATGTATTACTCAAGCACTATAGATAGCACCAAACAGGAATGGGAAAAACTCATAAAGCTATTAATAATGAACATAAAATTTGTAAACGTACTATGAGGAATAATTTGCATAGCAACATAAACACGTTCTCTAATGCTGAAGAGCTGAAAACAGCACTCTGGTAAAAAAAAATAATTATATGTTTAAAACTATAGTTCTAATTATTTATTTATAAGCACATACTATGGTCTCTCATTCCCAGGTTCCGGAGTGGAACAAAATGTCTTGGCTGCTGCAGACATTCATTCATTCATTACATGTTGAGCCCACTTGCTATAATGTTTCATAGGCCCCAGTATTTAAACATGATTGTATGGATTGAAAACATATCATCAGCTACCAGGGTCTGGCCATGTCCTGACCTGGCTGGGCCAGGTCTATATCATGAGCAAGACACTGGTTCTGTCATCATCCTTATGACAAACATCAGGCTGTTATGTTTTAACGAGGGAAAAAGATGCCAACCTGCATTTACTCTAACAAGAACAGTTCCAAAATAGCCAGAATTAGTTAAAACGCATAAAAAAAAATTTAAAAAATTGCCATTTGTTATATAAGCTGCTGGGTTCACCAGGCTTCTCTGGAACTGCTGCAATACAAGAGCAATACAAATGTAGAAGTTTGTCAGAGCTAGGAAATCACAGGGTTAATTTATGTCCAGAGATTCCAGTGGACAAACCTCTTCCTTGCTTTGCACTGATCCTGAGCAGCAGAGTGCTGGTAACCTGCACCTCAAGATACAACAGAGATTCCCCATAATAAAGGAAGGCAAAACAGCGAGTGGCTCAGCACCCAGACCTGAGTTAGGATCATCTCTCTCCTTGTCTGAAACTGGTACTCAGCAGCCTTGCTCTGCTCCTACACCTCAACTGAGAGCCCCCCTCTGCCTACTCCACTTGGCTGGGGAAGTTTTCTGAGGGCCGTGCTAAGTTCTTCACAGCTGGAGGCTGCTTTTGCTTATATCACAGACACTTCTTGGTGGGTTGTGATTTGATTTTCCAGAGAGGCCTCCTGGGAGTGTGTCTCAGGAACATGGTATGGGGGAGGGTGGAGAAGGATGTGGTCGCATGCTTGATCAGAAAAGCAATAACGAAAAGTGGATGGAGAAGGGGAGAGAGCAGTGGGAGTTTTCTCATCAATCCTGGGTCCTGTTGGGCCAGCAGCCCCTCTGGTATGTTTAGGGATGCTGTGTGCTTTAACAGCCTCCATTTACTAATGCAGTAATGACCTGCTGGAGGAGGATTTGGCTGCTGTGCTAATTGCATTCCTCTGCTGCACAATAACTTAACACGTTATTAAGATTCCACAGAAGAGGGTCAGGGAATTCATCTCTTTCCAGTGCTCTCCTGACCTCAGCACCATCACACACACACACACACACACACACACACACACACACACACGCCTCTTTTTCCCAAATCCAAATGGATGTTTTCAAAACCTGGAAATGAAATATTCTATCATTTGTAGCACTGGTATAGTCACAAATTTTTCTTCATGTTCAGCATTTTATGACCAACTATGAATAGCTGCAAGCACCAGTTCTCCAAGTTTATGCTGTTCTTGCAAAGCAAAAAAGCTCAGAGATAGACTCCATGCAGTAAGATGCCTCAACTTCAGGTGATCCAAGACATACTGGTTGAAGATAAGACCTCCTTTGCACAGCTCAAGTTTTCACAAGCTCACCCAACTCTGGGAGATGGACCAAAGCAGAGTAAAAAGATGTTTTGTCCCTGGGAGGTTTGGTTTGGTTTATGGGTGGCTATTGCACTATCTGACCCAATATTGTTCCTTCGTTGTATAAACCACTGCACAGAAAAGAATGCATGGAGACAATGATCATCCCACTGAGTACATTTCTTCCTTCAGAAATCTACTTCAAAGTCTACTCTGCACTACCCCACGTTCAGGATGCAATGATTTTGTCAGATTGTGCTAGATCTAGTTAGTATCCTGCCACTGGATTTGGAGATAGAAGAGATTACCTATTTCATTGACCCTTGACAGCATAACGTGTACACATAGCTCACTAAATAAATTAATGGCAGTAACCACCACAAATAATAATTATCAATGAAGGTGTGTACAAGGTTAAAACTCACCTGATAGAAACTTTCCTCTGACTCTGATTTATACCATAATTTGGTTTAGAGTCAAGCCTCTTCTGCCTTTTCTTTATTTGTATGAATCCCCGCCTATGCATGTAAAGCAGCACACAGAAGGCAGCAGTTTAGGATTATTTCTACTGCCTAGGTACCACAAAGCTTCACTGAGACACTCATCTGGGATGAATCACAGAATCATAGAATGGCTTGGGGTTAGAGTGTATGAAAAAGATTCTGTTGCAGCCCCTCTGCCATGGGAAGAGATAACTTCCACTAGACCAGGTTGCTCCAAGCCCCATCCAAGCTGGCCTTGAATATTTCCAGGGATGGGGCAGCCTGTGCCAGGGCCTCCTCACCCTCATAGGGAAGAATTATTTTCAAATATCTAATCTAAACCTACTCTCTGGCAGTTTAAAGCCATTCCCTGCCCCGTCACTACATAGCCTTGTAAAAAGTTTCTTTCCATCTTTCTTGTAGGCTCCCTTCAGGTGCTGGAAGGCCAAAATTAGGTCAGTTAGCTTGGAATATAACACAGGGACCTGACCTGAAAGCCCAGAGAGCTCCCATGACCATCCTCCAAAGTCCCTCCCCTTGCAACAGGCTACAGAGAGGCTGAGAGCTTGCACCTGTGCAGGTGCACAGATCCCAGCTCATCCCATCTCGCTGTCACCCCCCCCCTCCCAGCAATGTCACAGCAAGACAGTGTCTGAGTCATCCTGTGGGCTGGATCCAGCCTGGGGCACAGAAACTCCCAGAAAAGGTTATTTCTGCTGCATAAAAGAGGCTGTAGGGTCATCAAAGTGGAGCTGAACGTTTTCTTTTGAAATGAAAAAAATCTCCTCAAGTGTTGGGGTTTTATTTCTTCTCTGATACTGTCAATGGGCTGGTTTGAATGTCACCCGTTCTCTGCGCTGGTGTGGTCATTGATCATAGGTTTGTTTAGGTTGGAAAAGCCCTCTCAGATCATTGAGTCCAACCATTAACGAAGCATTTCAAGCCCATCACTAAACCATGTACTTGAGCACCACATCTACACATCTTTTAGATTCCTACAGGGATGGCAACTTGATGACTGCCCTGGGCAGCCTGTGCCAGGGCTAGGCACCCTTTCAGTGAAGAAGGTTTTCCTAATATCTATCCTAAGCCTCCCCAGGTGCAACTTGAGGCCATTTCTTCCTGTCCTGATTACTTGGGAGAAGAGGCCAAATCACGGCAACAATCTCCTTTCAGGCAGTTTTATAGGGGAATGAGGTTCTCCCTGAACCTCCTTTTCTTCAGGCTGAGGTCTCCTAGCTGCCTCAGCCTCTCCTCAGCAGACTTGTGCTCCAGAACCTTCACCAGACTCATTTCCCTTCTCTGGGCAGGTGCTCTTCATGCTCAGGTGCAGTACAAGTTGGTTTTGGATTTTCCCCAAATAAGCTCATTAAAGTATTAGTCACAAACCAGCTCCAAGGACACTTGACCTCAGTGTCTCTGCTTTCCTCTCTGATCATCTTCCAGCTTCTGCTTCAGCAACAGAAAACTACAAAGAAAAGAAATGGCAGAGTCAACAAAACAAGGAAAAGCCAAAGATTAGGTCTGTGGTTAGCTCAGCAAAGCCCAGCCTGTGTGCCATGCTCTCTGTAACTATTTCCAGGTTACTCCCATGATGTAAATCCAGGTAGTTAAATAAGGAAGAATTTTGACTCTTCAGCTGGATAACTTTTTACATCCCTCCTTGTGCAGGGTTTTAAAAAGTTGTGTTTAAAAACAAAGCACAGGAATCTTAAATGATTAGTATTTTATTGAATGATAATTAATACAACTGGGAAAAGCCTGAGAGGAAAATTGGGTAAACAGCAAAGGAGGCCATGCAGAAAGAAAGGAAAAAAGGAGCAGCAGACAATATAGGAGAAAATAGAGTGACTTCTGAGCTGAAATTTTTTAACAAAGAGCTTTTCTTCTGACTTCCCAGCTCTGCCATTCCCCAATTGCATTAAAGTGGTTGGCAAGATGAATAATATTTTTAGATTAAATACACTGGCAGAACAACAGGAACTGCAGCCCCTTTACTGTTCTGCTGGAAATTTCTGTTGCTGTTTCTGGTAAATATGGCTGGTGGCAGGACCTGGCTTGTAGCTTTAACCACATGTGGGAAGTTCATGGGGCAAAGATGCCAAGTCTAAAATTAACCCCCTTGAAAAAAAAAAATTAAAAAAGTGCCTGGGGCAGAGTAAGAGAGTTTAGGTCGTTATTTTTAGTCTTTCATTATATTAAGACATGTAGAGATTTGGATTAATTAAGGGTAAAATAAATAGATCTCAACATTTTCTGGACTGAAATGAATAAAACATTTCCATTAAATACTTTAAATCCTTAAACAAGAACCAAGTAAGAGACAGAGCATCAAGGGCAAAAGTCCTCTGAAGCTCCTGGTATTGCTGTGGAGAATGAATCAAAGTTGTTTCTAGGTTCCATTACTGGAACCCTGTAAAAATCTGAGTGTGACATCCTTGGGCTTCTGGAGAAGAAATCAACAATGCAACATGAAAAGATGAACATCTGTGAAGCAAATAAGAAGTGGAGCACTACAACATTGGTGTGTCCTCATGTTTATGTGTTTTTGTTTCTTTCTGAACTTTTGGAATGTATCTCCTGATCTCAGGGACAATTTAACCCCTGAATTTTGAACTTATGGGCATTAAGTCACAACTGATGCAGGACACGGTAGTAAACATTTACAAATATCTTTATTAATATCACCACTGTCGCCAGCAAAACAAGGCTAGTCTCAAAATAACAACTCTCTACATGCAAAGTATGGGGATTCAACCCTTCTTTGGAAATAGGGTTTTTATCTAGAGTTCATACTTAGCTGAGTTTTCTATTCCTTGCTTTAGGAGGCTGGCTGTTGTCTCAGCTCCTGAAAGTTTTGTTGGTTTTCCTACTCTATACTTTGAAACAAAAAACTTACGGGAACAGCTGTTGTAAAGTAGAGGCCTGTGCTAGTAAGGGATAGTTGTGTACAGTGTATCCCAAGGAAATATTAACATGGAACTACTGAGAAATCAGTATTTATCCGTGCCTTCATTAATTCCTGCCTTTAGAAATTATTTAAAATAGGCACTTCATTATACCTCTCTGCATATATTCTACCACTTTCTTCTTGTCTCAGACCTCCACGTTACCTTGTGGTTCTAAATCTTCAGTCAAAACACTGGTATCAATTTGCAATTTTTTTTAAATTAATATGTCCCTACTAAATCTTTTGTTCTGCCAGCAGACACGGACACTAATGTACAAAAAAACTATATATAAATCTTACAGAATACAGTCCTTGTGCCAAAAAAACCCCTTTTATGGACCATATTAATAACAAAAGAATATCAATATTTTTGCCAATTTACAAAGATGTCAGTTTAGGCACAATTATTTCCCAGAAGCTGCATAAGAAACTCAAACAGCTCAGAGGGTTGAGTGCAGGTCATTGAAATCCCTGCTCAGACCCCAGCCCCTCTTGGCAGGCAGTATGCTTGGGTGAAGTAGGATGGAATAAAATCCCCCAAAAAATCCATCTTATCTAGACAGACAATATGGGAAACCCATGTAGAGCAGGTGATGATTGAGCAGATTGAGGCAGTAGAAACATGAGACAAATAATCACTTTTCTGATTTGGGGGTTCCTGTTGTCATTCAATAAGAAAAATCATCTCAGTGGAGAATTCCTGGAACAAGACAACAGTGATCAATAACGAATTCCCAGTTGCTGCTGGAAAAGGTTTCTGAGCTATTGCAGACAGGACAAAAGTGTTCTCCGTGCCATTACTGAAAGCAAAGTTTTAGACCTGAAAGCTAAAATGAAACAAAGCAAGCTTTCAATTAACTTCTCAAAGTGCTCCCAGTTCCCAGGTCAGGGCAGATGAAAAGATAAATATTGAACAAAGAGGGTTGTTCTGTATCTGAAGCATCTTAATGAACACAAAAAGTTATACAACATATTCAAGGAGTGCTTTTGCCTTCTATCAACTGTTCCTTTCTCCAAGCCAGTGATGAGATCATGGCCCCTCACAGGTGATCAATTCTTAAGAGCAATATTGGATGATTTATTTCATGCCCAAAGGCAAGCTGGAGTTTCCCCTTGGACTCTCAAAAATCAACATTGTCACTGATAATAGAGGGGAAATTTCTCACTAGAAAAACTGTAGTTGTCTGAGAAAAGGGAAAAAATATACATTACGAGATGTTTTTATGACATTTCCTACTGATCTGTGTGATATGGGCAAATCACACAATTGCTTCTTGTTATTGTCAATATTATCATCACTGATGGTCCCATCTTGACTACTCCAGGGGAAAAGGAAAAAAGAAAAAACAAACAATAAAAAAACTTAAAAAGTTGCTGTTGCAACAACCAAGATTATTTGGAGTCTGAATAAGATATCTGCAGTTTCTCCAAAGATCAGTCACTTTCTCTCTCTATCTGGCAGTGCAGAAAACTCAAGATGAATGTATGGGGGTGGAAATTAAGTGCTTATAAATAATATTTGAGGTTGTATTTCTAAGGCCAGAAAGGGATTACTGTAAAATCCCCGTTACTGCAGATCTTGGGGGTTTGCTTTAATAAATTATTTTGGGGGAAATGGATTAATCCTCTTCAATTACGTGGATTAAATAAACATCTTTGCAATTTATCTATGGTGTATTCTGATCTAGGATTACAAACACTTAAATATCACGTAGTGGACTCATACCAGTTCAGGTAAGAGAATCATAGTTTTGTGGGTCTGTGCCAAAAACTCATTGACATCAACAGAGAAGCTTTCTACTGATTTCAGTGAGCTGCAGCTAGGACTCCATAAATATAGGGAAGGTTTTTATAACTTGTCCTGCAAAACCAGTGAAACTCAGGAGAATTCTGGTTTGTGTCTCATCTATCATTAGCATACTCATGAACTAAGTTGTGACTACTGGCAGCCCAAAAGAGCATGGCCCCATTTCTACATCCCCAACTGCTTGCAGGGCAGTCACGGAAACTTTTAAAAACTAATTTGGGCTTAAGATCTGCAGAGACAAGAGCAATACCAAACTCTGTAATTCTCTGTGTAACTTTTAAAACTTGCAGCCATTGTTTATTCCTTCTTAATGACCAAACAGACAAACACAACATTTTTCTTTAATGTACTCAAAGCTTCAAAAGACATCCAGAGCACAAAGAATTAATGGCACTAAGATGTCACGAGCTCAAACCTTGAAGCTGCAGGAGTTTTGCTGCTGACTCCAGCAGGGTAGAATTTTACCAGAAGAAGTTACCACAACTTTCAATCTTGATAAATGCTGGTTTGTAACGTTGTATTCTCTAAACCAGCTCGTACAAATGAATTAAGCAGACTAAAAATTAAAGGAACTGGAAACAGAAGTGATGGAAGAGAATACAACAATAACACTTCAATAGTTACATTTTAGAGGCAGCCCTGTAAGACCTGATGTTGACATGACAGTCTTGGATGAAGTGACAGCACAGTTTTCCCAATACCACTCAAACAAAAAGAATTTTCCTATGAGGAACGATTGAGGGAGTTAGAGCTGTTTAGCCTGGAGAAAAGGAGGCTCAGAGGTGACCTTATCGCTCTCTACAACTTCCTGAAAGGAGGCTGTAGTCAGGTGGGGGTTGGTCTCTTCCACCGGGCAGCAACCGACAGAACGAGAGGACACAGTCTCAAGCTGTGCCGACGAAGGTATAGGTTAGATATTAGAAAGAAGTTTTTCACAGAAAGAATAATGAAGTATTGGAATAGTCTGCCCGGGGAGGTGGTGGAGTCACCATCTCTGGATGTGTTTAAAAAAAGGCTGGATGTGGCACGTGGTGACATGGTCTAGTCGAGGTGTTAGGGCAAGGGTTGGACTCGATGATCTTGGAGGTCTCTTCCAACCGAGTGATTCTGTGATTCTGTGAATTTTCTATATTTCTTTCCACAGCAAAGTGTCCCAGGCACAATTATAACCAAGGTATGACACATTGACCACAAAAAGAGAAAGAATGACTCTGCACTTCCCTCTCATGTCCAACCCATTCCTTTTTTCTCTCAATGTAACCATTTCATTTTGTAAGAATTGAAAATGAAATCTCACATTGCTCTCATAGCTGAGTCCCTTTGATGTGTATGTGCCAAACCATTCCCTGGGCGTGGATGCATGGAGAGGTAGATCAGGAAATGTCAATTTCTCTTCCTTTTACTTGTTGTCTGTTATTCTTTTTATTTTCTTCTTTTGGTTTATTTCTTTGCATGTGAATTTTTCATGGTTTGCTCCTATGAGTGAGAGTGAAAAAGAGAAAAGGGAAGGAAGTCAAGTTCACTTTTGAAATACCTCCAGATGGGCAACAAATAAAATTCTCAAGAACAAAACAAAATAAAACATAAACAAATAAACAAACAAAATACAAAGAAAGAAAGAAACGAACAAAAAAGAAAAAGAACAAACAACCTCACAGTCTTGAGTGCTGTATTTGATCTATAATGGACCTCCAGTGTCTTCTGCTGGATCTACTTTCCCATCTCACTACAGAATAATTTTTTATTTACAGTGTCCAAACTGAATCTGGGTGTTAAATCTAAGCCAGCACTGTTGGCCTTGTCTAAAATAACCTTCTCTTCAGCTTTCCAGCCCATTCTTAGCTGCAATAGTATTGCAGTATTTGCTGCTTTTTCACTGTCTCATCTAGACTTGGGTTGCATGCTAGAGCTGCCTGTATGGTGAACCCAGGTTCTCCTTTTTTCTCTGCAGTAGGAGCCAGCTGCTGCAGATCCCCTGCTCCTTAATCTTCGTGTTTTAAAGAGAAAAATTAACTCTTATTTCTACATGTTACTTTGCCCGATGTGATAGTATGATTGAAAAAAATCAGCCCATGTAATCCCGGTTGGATACGAGCAGTATCCAAATGACTTAATGTGTTTTGGCACCATGAGAAGTCTAAGTAAAGATCAAGACCCTGACTCCATTTTTGATAGGCTGTACCAGCTCGAAGAAAAGTAAACCTTTGCCTGGAATAGCTCATGGAACTATTGAGCAACAATATCTACATGTATTTTAAAGCAGCAAGATTGCCTTGACTGGGCCACTCTAAGCAGCTTCATGTGAAATAAACAGTGATGACTCTCAGAAAAGAACAAGGACCAAAGTTTTGTCAGAGACATAAGAAGCTCATCCCAAAGCATATCCCAAAATGTATGTCTCTCTTTGAGACCCTGGTACAAGTCAGTGTGCAGAATATAAGGGTGTTGAAAACAATAATTGATCAGAAATGAGACAATCAGTTGACTTGAGTGGCTGCATGATTAATTGTCAGGGTCTAAAAATGCTATTAAAAGCTTCAAATGATGTGAAAATTTGAAGTGAATTTTAAACAAGTATACATTTCCTGACTCAAAAGCACTTTAGCCCTAAAGCCTACAGCTTAGAGACATCTATCTGGCTTTCTTCCGTCAATCGATACCATTAAAGCCCTGAAAAAAAATCCTCTCTCCATATAGTTATAAAATATCAATTACATACATTTTCATTAGCTGAATGCAGTGATCAGAGCTGATACATCGGTTGTTTGTTTCCCAGTGAGGCACTGCTGGCACTCTTCCAGCCATGGGCTTATCCAATGGGAGCATCCTCTAATCACGCTGATGGGGACCCACACTTGGTGCTGCTCTGTCAGTCACAGAGCACAACATGGAGATGCTGGACTTCAGTTTCTCTTGACTATCACCCCGACAGCGCATTAACTACCCGTGTCTGCAGAGGATTTTCTGCTGCAGGATTTAAAAGCTCCAAGCAGACATTAATGAGTTATGCTAAACTCACTGACACTCTTGTGGAAAGTACTTTCGCCTCTGTTTCACTGTTGTAGACGTTTAGATAGAGGAAAGATAAGTCACTTGCCTGAGGCCATGCACTGATTGAGTATCAGAGACCAAATTAAGCTGACATTTCTTGGCCCTTAGCTTCACGTTGAGGAAATTCTGTCTTCTGAAGAAACTGTTGAAGGGGAAACTAAAACACATCATCCCTACAATAAATGTGCCAAGTCCTCTGTGCTCTCTCGTTCCTTTGTTTTAAATGCCATCCTGTCAGCACCAGCATGCAGATATTTCTATGCCCATGAGAAGATATCTTCCGCTTCCTTTCCAGTTCAACTTTTTCCCATGTCCACTGGTGTGCTTTGCTGTCCAGCTCACCTTTATATGGGCCAATACTCATCTCTAAAGAAGGCAGGAGCTGAACATCTCTAGAAGCGTAAAGATATTTTTAAACTGAGCACAAACGTGCGCTGCCACACTGAATGTGGTTTTGGAAAATGCAGCTTTGTTTTCATTCAGCACTTCTTCTCAGAAACAACACAAGAAAGGGAAGGCAGTGGAAAAAGTTTGTTCTTCAGAGGGAACCTGTTAAACAACAGCATTAATTATTACTGGTATTTATCCTCAGGAAAAAAAACCCCGAACATATAAACGAGTAAACAAACAAAAAAGATGACAGACTTCTCATACAACCTGCTGGAACTTATGGCTCTACACCTCAGATGTCCCCTGAAACTAAAAAACATCAGCTTCATCCTGGATATTTTCCAATAAAAGAATAGGAATGTATATATATCTTCCTGAAGAATTTGAATGGGACAAGACTACAAGACAGTACATTCAATGGACTCTAAGTCATCCAGTCTCATTGTCTTGTCCCTTTTCTTGTCACTTCATATTGATAGTCTCCTGGGGTCAGTCTCCCTATTTGATAATTTTTGGCTTTCAAGAACTACCAGGTTCTCTGAGATGATCACAGCAAGCACAGTAAGCACTTCTGGCCCTGCACTTCCTGCCCTCTACCACCTACTCTACTCTGTGGCAGAGATGCTCTGTGCCAGCATCATGTGGCAAACCTCCTGCAAGGCACCTGTTCCTTATCCCACACGTCAAGGTGCCTTATGCAAACTTCTCACGTTCCACAGGATAGCACACATAGAGAGCAGCAGGATTCATTTGCAGTGATAACCCTCTCACTGGCATGCTTGCTGGTAATCTACTTTGAAATAAAAGGTCTCCCTAGTCTCCAGATCCATCCTATGTGAGTTCAGAATTGGGAATTACAGCTGAACTCTTAATGAAAATGGAGAAGAGGATAAGCAAAACACTGCAGAGGGAAATAGAAAACCTGTATTTTACTGCTGTAATGATGGACACTAAAGGGGTCAGGAAAATATTCTCCCCCTCTACAACTTGAGTGTACAAAGGCTAAAAATATTTTTATTGTGAGAAGAAAAATGCATTGATTTTTTTTCCAGTTTTCAGCAACCAAAGAAGCTATCCAGCTAAACACTGCATGAAATATCTGTATGACAGACTGGAGACTTCCACTTTCTGGTTGTTAGAGAAAAGTTTCCCTTGTTGGCTTCTGCAAACTCAACGCTTTCATTTACCAGGGTTTTATTTCTTTGGAAGTAATCAAAAACTTGACATTTTTCCTTTCAATTTTAATGATAGCAAATACATCTAATGGTAAATATCAACTACCTCTTCTTCAGAGCAATTTGTATCTTCCCATGATCACCAGGTCTATAGGAAAAATATTTTGAATAGACCTAAGAGCTGCTTCCCAGTGTGGTTATGCATGAGGTTATATAAGTATACATGGGCATGTGTGTTTGAGATTGAGAGATTCGATTTTGGGTGGACTAAAGAGCAAAATAAAATGGTTCATCTCAGTGCAATCTGGTGCCAGCCTGGTGCACAGAGCCCAGCAGTGCTGGGAAAGGCTGCAGAGACAGCCTGCTCCTCCACACTGCCCACATGGTCAGCCAACGTCTTTCCTCAGCAAATCCATCACTTCCAGTAGTTGGGTCACAGGACAGCACATGGCTCTGTGCCTGGCAAAACCACACCTGTCCTCACTGCTGCTCACGCACCATTGCAGTCTGTGCTTCAGTCTTATTTAACTATTCCAGGAGAGTACGTGGTTTAAATCTGCTCTGTCTCTTGGCTTCAGCTCTGCAGCTGCCAGGAACTGCACATGCTGGGGTTACATCCACACAGGGATATGTATTTATAGGTGAGCCCACTGCACAGAGCTGTAAAAGGAACTGAGTCAGCCTGGTGCGCTGGATCTGGCCCTCCTAGGCTTGCAAGTTCTTCCAAGCCCATGTCTCACTGGAGTGGTTTTGGACAGATGGGAAGGAGTGAGATGTTTAGTGGTAAAAATGACACCGTTTTTGATTAAGGGAAATGGTAAAGTTTCTCTTAAGGGCAAAGAATTGTAAATTCCCATGAAAATGAATCTTCACTGTGAGAAAATACTCAGTAAAAGAAAGCAGAATTTTACAGGGCTTGTGTTTGCCAAGGAGCTGTGACTCATTTGCTCTCCTCAGGCCAAATGTTGGTTGATGCCTAGAAAGAGGCTTAAGCCTCCCCACAGACACTCAGAGACTCTCCACGAGAAACTGCACCACAGGCCAGTTTCTAGCTGAGAGAAACCACCCCACAGCTCCCTTGGACTGTCCAGGTAATGCCAGAGACAGCATGGCAGAGGACTATCTGTAAAGCTTATTATTGCACGTCCAACACAGGTATAACTGCTCCGAACACCTTCTTCCATTTTGGCTTTGCCTTGTGAAAAATAAGATTCTGTTTTTCTGGTAACAAGTCTTCTACAGGGGTTGCAAGAGATCAAGGGCTTGTGGCCAACTATTGCACTTAATTCTCTCTGCCTTTGAGCTTGTAGTTGTGTTTGCCAACTCTGATAGAGAGGAAGAGGCCTTGGAAACATCATGTTTCTCCAAGATTTGCAGAAAAATTCTACCAGCCTCTTTCTCCATCCTGCATTTGCATAGGGAAACATTTCCATTGTGGAGAATTTCTTCCTTCCACTGTCACCCTGGGGTGGAGGAATCAGGAATCTTGTGCTCCTGGCTCACACACTGTGCTCAGGTGAGGGCTATAAAAGATAGGGAGCAGAGAATTCCCAAGAGACACACAGGCACATGTATTGACATCAGAGGATCTTGTCAAATTTTGGAAGCAAACCAACTCTAATTTTAATGATGTCCATTATTCTATGATCAGGAACAAATGCTTCATCAACATGCAATCGGTTGTAGGACAAATAAAACAGACCTTTTACCACAGGTATTTTTGAGCTGATTCTCTGTTTAGTACTATTACAGATTATTTTTATTTTTATGACCATTATTATTAACATGAAGTTCTGATATTTTTATCATGTACCTTTTTAAAATTTCCTTAGATATTTTCCATACTTTGACACGTGTTTTCTTCAAAAGACTTCCAGGCAGCTTTACATAGAGAATCGAGCAGGAATCTAAGTCTGTTAGAAAACAACCCTTCTTTTTTTTTCATAGAGAAACGTGCATTTCTGTTACCTAGGCCATTAGAACATATATTTAATTTCTATTCAAGATGAGAGCAACAAAACTCTTGTGGAAAATATCTTATGCAACCCAATACATCTGAGCTTTGCTTGTTCTCATTACAAGAATAGGGATTATTTACTCATTGTCCTGAAACAGTGATGAGGACCATAGTAGAAAAGGAAATCAGCTCTGTGTGACAGGAAATCTGACATCCTTTCTACTTATGATGATTTCATTTCTCTAGAGCCTTATTACTGTTGAAGCATTTAATGTGTTGGATATTAAAGAAGATATGATCAGATATTTCAGTCTGAGGGCTTCAGGTCATTGCTGACTTTCCAGGTAGTTTAGGTGTTGGTCAATGGTCTTGTTCCAGTGGGGGGAGGTTGATGTGTCTGACTCAGTGCTCATTCTTCACTCGGTCCAGACACTATCACTCAGAAGATCTCAAATCTGCAATTCACTGTGATACTTCTACCCAAGCTGAAGGGAGAGACGGGCATTTTGTGTTTGACTCAGGCACTGAGGTGGGATCAGCCAACTCTGGAACAAAAGCACCATTGGAGCAGATGTCAGAATAGCATCAAACTGTGTTTGATCTCCCCTTTTCTTCCAAGGAGGGTTTTGCAGCTTGGGTGTCTTGAGATGAGAATTTCTGCCAACTGTGACACAGGAAAAGAATTTAAATGTGATGGCATCAGCCTAGTCCTTGGTGGAATATTTGTCCACATCATAAACTACTGGACACAATATGGAAATGCAATTGACATTAAACCAAATTATATAATCCCATTTAATGATATTATAATGAATCCCAAGTGAACTGAACATGATTGGGCAAGTATTTCAAAGTGTTGCTGAAACAGTTTTTGTAGTGTAAAGGTCTGCATCTGCCAACCAGTGGCCAGAAACACAGCACAGACTATAAGTTAGCCAATTCCCACCCTGTAAACCTGTGGCTGTTTCTTCGAAAAACATCTTTTTTTAATTAGTGCTTTTACTTTTTTGAACGATTCAAAGGAGTTTTCTGAAATGTGTTTCATCGGTTTTAAATGCATTGTTTCTATTCCCAATTAGCTATTTCTGGTCTGTAGTGAAATCTCCCGATGAGCGGAAGGGGATTAAATTTCTGTATATCTACCATTTATGGACTTGTGATTTGCTAAATGATGTTGGCCTTTCACCTAATGGCTGGTTGTGCCTGTGACTGTGACTGTGTGGTTTGCTGTGTTATTTCTCTGCTCCGGTGTTATTGTTTTTACTAATTTTGCATAAGGTACATTCTGGCACCGCTCTAAAAACCTGATCCAAGTGGTGTGTGAGCATAGCTGACCGTCTGCTTGATTGAATGCCTTCCAAGTGCAATTTTCCAATCTTTGCTCTGGAGAAATGGGGAGGGAAGAAAGAGAGCTTTCTCTCCAATCTGAGACAGCATCTTCATTCTTGACCAGCTTGAGAAATTCATCCCTACAAAAGAGAAAGTTCATTTCCTATCTTGGCACTACTCAAAGGCCTTGATGTTCTTGTAAACTGTCCTTGAAGTACCTCTGGATCACACGAAATACTGCATAGTATCCACAAATTTCAGAGATTGCATCTGATCTCTTCTAATCTGTTTCACACAGAAACCTGAAATAGATGTAAAAGTATTTTGGATTCAGCAACACTTGCAGAAAGCATGTGTATTACATTTTGTCATTACTGATCTAAACAGCTCCAGAATATTCAAGTTGATAGAAAACAAAACTCTGTATAGGTGGCCTTTGTGCAGTTTTTATTCTCAACAGGTCAGCCTACCTGGACCCTGGGCTTAAGAAGAATAAAATGCAAGAATCCAGAATGAGCGCTCAAAATTACCTGTTTTGGCCTCAAAACACATAGATATCAATGAATGAGAAATGTCTCTGACAGGCAGCTTGAAGTTGTCCCAACAAGTTCCAACTTGCATAACCAGTTAAGTTTCCACACCAGAGTAATACCTTCATTAAGACAACTGGAAGTCATTTGAGAGCTGTTGTTATTTATATCCAGTGAAGATTTCCCCAGGAAAGAGAACACAAAAAATCATTTTGTCACAAAATGCCTGGAAAATGAGCAATGAGCATTTTCTTTGGAAAATAAAGCATTTGCCAGCTTTGCAAGCAATTGGAGTCCCTTCATGATGTATTGAACAGAACATTTTTGGTCAGGCACTTTATAATGCTTTTGACTACTATGATGATAAAAGTGGCAGAAGACAAAAACAGATTGATAAATGTATTAGCCTTGAGAGTAAATTTCATCCCAGTTTGCAAATTTCAAGAACAAATTTAACTAGGCCTGTTGATATTTCCAAGGACGCTGCATAATGTAATACCAAGAAAAATTTTAAGAACTGAGTCTTGAATCTTTGTTTGTGAAAGGACAAATTCAAACAACCTTTCTTGTTTTTTTCCTGATTTCAGTGATTCATTGGACTTCTGTTTTGTCCCTTAGAGTACAAATCCAGTATGTTTTAGTGGGAGAGTAAGCAATTTTCAAGGGCACTTTTCCACCCTAACTGAGGAGGAAAGTGTGTGATTACTCATAGATATATATCATGTTACCAAAATGTCTGCCATTGCCATAAAGTATTGACTACCCCATGATTTTCACCTGTTCCTTATGGGTTAGTGAGTCTGTATAAGAGCAGCTCATCATCACACAGCAGCAGTCTTTTAAACAAACAAGCAAAAAAAAAGAAAAAGGCATTTGCCTGAGAGGAAAATAAAAAACCAAGAGCAGGCAACAGTCACATGGCTTTAGCTTTTTTCTTGGATAAAGTGCTGTAGGTACAGATTAACTTGGTTTGTTCAATATTTACTATATTTTCCTTTTAACTCCTCTGAAATGAGGACTGGAAGCACTTTGCTAAATGGATTGAAATTATCCTGGCTTCACAGCACGCCTTGTAAGTGCCCTGGCACTGTCTTTGGCTGTGCTGTTTTGAGACTACCTGGAGCAATACCCTTTCAGGTGTTTCCATAGATCCCCCTGCCCCTGCTATGGCAACAGCACACGCTGCCCCTCCTCAGTGCTGGGGCTCTGTTTGCATCCACAGGGTGCTGCTCCTTGAGGAACCAGGACTTTCAACGGGTCTGAAAATTCAGACCTGCTCGGGAGCAGAGTCCTTTCAGAGTTTATGTGATACCAGAACCATCACTACCTGCTTCCAGGTGCATGAGGTACCTGAACTTGGCATCTCATTCCCAAGGCCAGGTTTGTCCTGGGAGGAGGGAGCAAGCCACTGAGCGGCTCTTTATGAGACTTTGACCATCTGTGCTACTTTTCCTCACACAGCATGGCCTTTAGAAAGGGGTTTCCTTGTCCTAAAAAAGGCAGTGAGGACACCATGGAAGCAGGGAGAGACACTGCAGTTTCTCCATGACACAGACTGCTGTTTCCAGTGGCAGAGGCAGAAGGACCCAATGGTCTCATGTGAATCAGATACACTTCTGCCCACTTATTGCCTCACTCGGCTCATTGATTTTAGGATCTGGTAAAAAATTTTAAACTGCAGCTGCAGACATTTTGTTCACAATCCCATGTTTCCTACAATTTCTCAGCATTTTTGCTGTGTCCAAGACTTTTAATTATGGGCTAACTGCACATTTCCTGTGGGCTATTACCTTTGTATTCGTGATCCTTGTGAAAACCTTTTTATGGTAATCATTTGCAAGGCATTACTGATATTTTCATAAACTTTGGAACCTGATAGATATCTAAAGGAACAACCTGCACATCTGTACAGTAGTTGCCTCCCCATCTAAATGGAGAAAGTTCCCACCTGTTCCAGGAGGGCAAAAGAATGCAGTGGGAGACCTCATTTCATTAACATACAACTTCTGTACACTTTAAGGCCCAGAGATGGAATGAGTTTTGCGTTCACCAAATTCTAAGTCAATGTGTGTGTCCCTTGATTTAGTCTTTTGCTTTACCATTATGTGGAGGGAAGTTGCTTGAGGCAAATACAGTACTTAGAGGTGCAACATTCCAGGAAACCCCTGGGCTAGAAGTCTGGTATCCCCTCTACCAAACATCTCTTATTTCTTTTCCCCTCACTGCCCTGAGTTTGATGTGAACTGCTCTTGTTTATGGTATCAGAATCACTGATGAGGATAAATATTGGAAAGAGGAGCTGAGAGAGATGCAAAGGTAGTATTTGGCCAATCCTCAGAGAGCCTCCACCTTCCCTCCGACCTTCACGCAATATCGATGGGTTCATAATGGACACGCAGGAATATGGGATCAAAGAGAATATCTGAGTGTTATTGGTTCTAACTACCCAAGCTTAGCCATGCTTTTAACTTTAAAAGCCTTGGAGAAACAGCTTCTGGTTTGTTTTCCATTTCATCTGATACAGCTTGCCTTAGTAACCAATTAGCATTTTGTGATGGCATGGAATAATTCCATGTGCTCAGGCTGTGTGGTAGGTGCTTCTGAATGATGTACATCAGGCTGAGGTGTCACACTGGGGACTATGATCCTGGCCTTGGCAGCTTCAAAGCACAATGTGTTAAGTCAAAAGCATTAAGTAAAATTTATGGTGTTCAGTCCAGTATAAGTTACTTTTTGTTGTTGTTGTTTGTTTTACTGGGTTTTCAAATTATTGCACCAAAAAATTTAGGATCTTTATTCTGTAGAGGAGATCTAATAGAGGACACACTATGGAGTATGGTTCTTTTCAGATTAGAAGTTAAAATGTTTTTATAGTCATGGATGGAAAAGGGAAGAGGAAAGAGGCCATGGCTTTTTTATTAATCTGTATCTTGTAAGACCCCATTTTGTGTGTCTATAGCAATATAATTTGAGGACATGTTTTATTTTACTGTCACTATATATACTGATAGTTAAACTCTCCAGAAACTAATATAGTTTGTGAACCACTTACAAAGTAGTTGTTGAAATGCACAAGCTATAAATCAACAAAAATCTGCACCAAAATCAGAGTTTATTTCTGCTCCTTTAGTTAATTCCTTTTCCCTGTTTTCTGTACAGAAAACGTTGGTTGTGATGGATACCATCTACATGCCAGGGGAAAGAAGGAAGTCCCCGAGTCCCTGGCTGCAAAGTTTACATGCAAAATGTGCCTCCCTCCCCTGTCATTCAGTGGAGCTGCTTTTAGCTGTCAGCCAGCCTGCAGGATGCCTTGTACCCCCAGAGCTGGGAGCCTGTTGGTTTTCCAGTGGCTGCCTGCCCTCCAGCATGCCTGCTGATGTGTCTCAGTGGGCTCCCTTCCCACCATTCCCACCAGGAGCAGGGCTCGCAGCAGCCGGGATGCGTCTGCGCCGCTGCAGGTGGGAGAGGAGTGCCAGAGAAGGGGGATCCCAGGCTCTCCAGGGAAAGACAGGGAATCTAGAAAAAGAGGGGAGCATAAATGCAGGCTAAGGTATAAACGCTGGCTCCAACTGGGAGAAATCAAAGGGAAGCAGCTGTTTTGAAAGGAAAATAAAAGAGCAGTACTGAAGTGACTGGTGTCAAATGGAAAAGGGGGTAACACTGTTTGTAACACTCCACAAAGCAACTATTCCCATCTTTTGTTCCCTGTCCTTTGGGATGCAGAATGTCTCTGGGTATGGTCTCTTTTTCTTTTCTTTACCCACATTTTTTTTAAACCCATTTCTGTTCAACCTGCAATACTCTCCCTGCCCAGAGGGGCAGTTCTGAAGGACTAAAAACCTAGTAGTTGAGTTTCCAAGTGAGTGAGACAGTTGGCTCCCTCCAGATGTAAGTAGGGGTGTAAACTTTCACAGCAGCTAGGTAAACAGTGGAAGGGTTTGGGGAGCTGTTTAGAGCATGAACCTGACCCCTGAGCTAACACAACAGCAGAGGAGTCCCCAGGGACCCTTGTAGAACCAGATGTCAGCCTGTGGAAGTCAGTTTTATGCTGATTTTCAAACACCTGCAGCCTGTCTGATTAATTGCAAGTGGATATATTTTATGCTTTTCAGGCTACCTGTTGTTACAGTGTCTTTATTTGCCTGTATCAATATGGAATGGGTATGAAACAAACACAAACTTCTTTGTGGATAACCTGTCTACAGGTAGAAAAGTTACTTCAAGTGAACCCCTGGCTTGCAACAAATAATTCAACCATCCATAACTATATCTGTGTCCAGACACGGTTACCACTCTTACCACTGCCTTCTGTTAGCATTCAGCTATTAAATAGGCAGCAATATATAGCAGCTTGAGCCAGTTTTATATTTACTTGTGTGTGGTTTACAAGAGATGTTTATTGTATGGTTTCTGATGGCCAAGAACCACTGTAAATAAATATCAAAGTCTGTCTCATTCATGAACAAGCACTGAAAATCATTGCTTTGACAGCCTGAATCATGAATGAAGGCTATTTACTGTTTGACCTCCTGAATGCAATTGTGTGGCACAGTGCACTGTGCTGTCTCTCAGGTGCTGTCACTGCAGGACATCACCCTGAGCTCTGACAGATGAGTGCAGTGAGTGTTACCTGCACAGGTGTGATGATGCAAGAGAATTCTCCACACTAAAATGTGATGCTTGACAAAGCCATTGACCACCAAGCCAAAGTCTGATGCAAAAAGCTTCTGCTGTGCAGAACATGGAGAATTTGCTTGCAATGCTGTGCTTTTATAGAAAGGGCATTCAGGAAAAGTACTTTTAGTTGGTATTTACAGAGAACCTGGGAAGGAGCAGGACTGCCTTTTCAATGTGGATCTCACAGTTCCTGTGCCTGAGCTATCTGAGTGCTGGTGAGGCTTATCTGGTGCTGTTTAGGGGGTAATAATAGTGAATATTCCCAGGATAATACCTGGGAAACCATTGGTCAGATGGGATAAGGGCTTCTCTAGGATTAAAGGAATTGTACAGATAGAGCATCATGTTGCTCCTCTTAAGCACCTCCTATAGTGTTTGCCAGGAGCAAGGAACTGAGGTGAGATCTGTATTGTACTTTGCTTCCAGCTCGCCTTGCTCCTTGACCAAATCATTTAACATACTAATATTTCGGTCCAACTATTTAAAGAGATGAAAACTTACCAGAACTAGACCTGAACCCCCATGTTCATTTAATTGAAGTGCTGGTGAGGAGTATGAGATATAATTTTGTAGCTTACACACACACAGTTTGAAACTAACTGCAAACCAGTTTTTTTGGAATAGAGCATAGGAAACTTTGTTCCAGAAACCCCTCTAGGTCACTGTCAAGTACCAAATTTCCTCATACTTTGCCTCATACTTTAATTAGAAAACTGCATCATGGAAATTGCTGATTTGTGAAGTAAAGGGTTACAGAAATGACTCTCAAATGCCTACTACAAATAGAAATTGTAGTAGTAGAAATGTTACTAGTAGTTCTGTATTACTAATAAAACTAACCAAATTGACAAGACGATAGTTTCAAAATCTGTATAGAAAAAAGGAATTCTTCCTCTAAAAAGAAACAACTTCCTCTGAGAAAGGTTTGACTCATTTCTGCATCTGCAGTTTATTCTGCATCTGTACTCTGCTCCGAAATACACAGCTCTGTCACCAAACTGATAGTGGAGTCCCTGTGCCTCCTACAAAAACACTGGGAGAGCATCCTTTGTCGTCCTCCTAATGTATTTTACAACAGCTAAAACATGCAATAAGCAATTTCTTTAACTTAATCGCAGGCCACTTTCTCCATTAATACTTTCCTATATCCCCGAATGAATTGGAAGAGTTTTGAAGGCTTCTGCTGAGGTGTACAGCAGAAACCAACATAGGACTGCAGAAGGTGCCTTGCTCCTTGCAATATCGATTGTGCAGCCTTTCAGAGGGAACATTTCCAATTATTTTTTTCAGATAATTAAAGTATAATATTTTACAGCCTGATAAAATTTACAGGGACCCTTGGCAAGTAATTATAGTGCTTCTTTAAAAGAGACCCCATAAAAGATGCATGATTAGAAAGTTAAGGATCTGGATAGAATTACAACGATGTGACAAATAATTTACAAGCGATAAACCATCCCAAGGAGAGGGGGAGGGTGATTAAAAGAAAAAGAGGGAAAGACACATTAAACTAACCAGTGATGAAATCACACAATTAAAATAATAAATTTCCCCGCTGTGTTTAGTGTTAAGTTTTTGCAACTACAAGTTGCTGTGCTTTGGCTAGAGAAAAGATTCTCTCTGGCTAGAAAATCTCCAGTTAAATGTTGATGTAAGGCATTTCTTTTCATCAGAGGTTGTTCTAAATTTGGCACAGTAGCTTTCATTTTTATTACATACTTAAGATAAATATTCGGTATAGATGTTCTGCAGTACTAATGATCCCAAAGACCATGAACAGTAGCTTGGAGGATTTTTATCTCCCTCCAGATGTTGGCCAAACTCATTTTTTATAGAGCACATTTATTAGGTTTCAGCTGGGGGGGCGGGGAGAAAAAAAAAAAAAAAAGTGTTGGATTCCAGTTCAAAGCACTCTGACATTTGGGGAAAATGCAGGCATGGGTCTGGACTGGAATTTTGATGGTAGGACCCATATTTGCAGGAGAAGGAGGGCAGGTGTGACAGAATGAATAGGGGAGGGAAAGTCTTTCTCTGTTTTTTTCTTGTCTTAGTTGCTCCCCTTTATAAAAATGTGAAGATCAAGTAACAATCAGTACCAGCACCAGACCTACAACAAGCAACTGCTGCACGATAGTGAACATCTGACCTGACCTGAGCTGGGAAGGAGATCTCTGCTCCCACTGCACCAGGAGATGGAGAGCACATGTACAAAATGGGCTTCAATCAACAGAGAAACAAAGTGATGCAGACCATGATATTCCCTGTGTGCAAGTCTTTTCACAACACAGGGCAATGCAAAGAGCACCTTACCCCAAGCTCAAGGGAGTAGCAGTGGATCTGTAGGGATCTTCCCACTCACCTTTCCCCTCATATGTGGAAAAGTCATAATCCAATCTGTAAAGAAATCTTTATTAATTGCAATTCCTATGTTTGCTCGGTTGGAGCAGCAGCACCTTCAAAGAAAACAGCAACATGTGCTTGGATTTCCAGCTGATTTACAGAGCATGGAGCCTGATTCTCCACCAGACAATTAGTTGCATCCCTCATTGCATTGTATGTCCCTTGAGTCAGTCTATATTTGTATATGACATATTTATATTTATATATGAAATTCAAATTTTTGTATATTCATATTTTTGTCAACTTCAATTAATATCTAAGTTTGAGTAACCTTGCCCTGTTAGGACATAAACAGCCTGCAGCCTTTTCAAAGGCATTCAATTTTTTCATTGAACTCCCATTAGCGGCAAGTCCACATCAGATCATCTGAAATACTCCATATCCTGGCACTGAGGACTTTACTGTGGCCCTTTTGTATCTAAAGAAATTTTTCAAAGCAAAGACCTAATTCAAGTCAGACTGAACACTGAAGGTGTAGGAGCATGAATTTGACACCAGGTTGATTTTAGTGCGCTGCTGATTTATCCTGCAGTAATTGCAGAATCAAGCACATTAATCAGATTGATTTCTGCACATCTGTTTTTCAAAAAAACAGATGTTGGATCAGATGAAAAAGAAGTGAAATTCACCTTACAACAACTGATGTAAATCAGGAGTCAAATAATTCAGGGTACGTGCAGTAGATGCTCTTGGAAGTGAGAGAACATACCTGAGGTGTCATGTTTCTTAAGAAGCCCATTTTGGGTCTCTCTTTATTTTATTAAATCACTCCTGGGAGTCTCCCCAACTTCTTTACTCTGTTGATAGAAGAAAGGGCATTCAATAATTTTGTGAGACTCCTGGTGAGACCTAATCATCTCTCCTCATATCATATAATGGCAAAAGAGGAAAGAATATTATAAAATCTCTGCCTTCTCAGCATATCTGATAATTCCTCTCTAAACCCCTTTATTCAGGCAGGCTCTAATTTATTCACAAATAACAGCAGATTAAAAGGAATTGGAATAAAGTGCATTTTTGCAAATAAAAGCCAAAATTACTTCTCTAGAACTAGCAAAATGCTCTGGGCTTATCACCTCCTGAAGATGAACTGAAGAAATGATTTCAAGGCCTCAGTTGTCACTTGCAATATCAATCAGACCTCACCTTCCCCATGACCTGAGTGTAGTACAGTCAGTGAATAAAATCGGAAAGAGAGAAACTGCGAGAGAAACTACGGAGATTTCCCAAAGAAACATCTTTCCTCCTTCTCTCATTCTAGCCCTAGGATCCAAACGTTGTAACCCTGCTGCCTTGTTCTTGCGGTTTGTTGAGTGGAAAATGCACATGTGTTCAAACAGCTGTATTGTTACAGGCTCCATCCGAAATGTAGTGCAACATCTGTAGGACAAGGGAGAGGTGTCAACTGAAGTGTGTAAACCTCAAGCTACTGATACGGTGCTGTGCTGGCAGAGCCTTCTGCTGGAGCTGATTTTCCTCAGCAGGGTGGCAGGCGGTTCGACGTTTTCCAGACGTTCGAAGGGACACCTTCTGTGGGATTTCTCGTGCTTTCCTGCCCGAGTTTCACACACTGAGATCCCTGGGACTTGAGAACTGGCTTCTCAGCAGCTCCGCAGCAGCAGATTGCAAGATCTCGCCTTCTGGGGGCTGTTTGTTAGCACTGTGTCTCCTGAGCAGCTTGAAAGTGGAATTTTGTTAGTCTTCAGTCCTTTGCTTTTCTTCAAAGGATTCATATGATGGTGAGCTCAAGGATGACACATCCCCGAGGAGCTCTTGCTGCAGTCACTGTTCCACTGTGCCATCCGTAACTTCTGCACTGAAAGCCACTGGTGGTGCTGGTGGCCAGGGCTCTGAAGCCAAAAATCTTCTTGTAAATCCAATAGGCAGATTGAACAGAAAATGGTTTTGCAGTTGAAATAGACACACATATACACAGGTCAAGTTTTTCTACTTCTTTATGCTCATTGCAAGAACAGAAAGGGTACAATTGCAGTGCTAAAAATGCACCAGCTCTGGAAGAAAACAAAGAACAACATAACATAAAGACAGTATTTCATCCTTGGAAACCCGTGCTGATAATTCTAGCATCAAAGACAGACTATGAGCTTCCCCATACTCTGGGAACCCTTGGATCCCAGGATTGGCTCAAGTTTTTGTGTAACTTAGAGCCATGTGTTAAAGTTGGATCCAGACTGGAGTCTTCCCAAAATCTGAGGAAGTTCAGAGTCAGGGTTTTGGCTTTAGCCCATGGCTAATTCAAACCAAACTGTCATCTAGATTCTAAGTGGAAATGAGTCAGAAGGCCTCATCTGAGCAGCTGATGAGATGTCCACACTGTGTATTCACCACATACAGTTTGGCAGCCTGCAAGGGCCCTGAATTAGGAATAGAGATCACGGTGGCATCTGTGAATTACAAGGCTTCCGTGTTCTTTTGCGCCCCTCTGTGTGCTCAGCACCTACACCATGAGGGGTGCATCTTGAAGGAGATGACAGTTTAGCCCTCTGCAACACCTGGACTCCATCCAGGTTATGAACAACAAGCTTTAATGTGTTTGAATGAGGACTCTTCATGAAATACGATGACCTCCATTATGTGGCAGGGACACTTTCATCCTACACAGTGACAAGCTACTGTATGTTCCCAGCTGGCTCTACTTTTTTGCTGCTGGGAGTCTCCTGTCTGAACGTGTCATCACTCAAGAAACATCTATATTCAGAACACTGGGAGGACCTGATTAACTGAACAAGGTTCCCGTGCATGTCAGCAGGAAGTTTCATTGTGCTGTTTGTCAGATGTGAACAAAACGCCTGCCCTGCCCTATGTCACTCACTCACTGCATCCCTGATGACCAGGGACTCCTGTAGACGTGCAAAGGGACTGAGTCTCTTAGTGTAAAAGAGGTTCTATGTCAAATCAGGGATGAACACACTAAGGATTGCTTCCATGCATTCTCATTCAGATTTCAGAAGCAAACTTTATGAACACCACACTGCACACACAGAGTTTCTCATCCCAATTGCCATACACTTGGAAGTGACAATAGCCAATTTTAACATTCTCATGCAGGTCTTAGTAACAGTTTCTTCCTGCTTTCATTATTAGCAATATTTATTATCAGCACTGTAGCAACACAGTCAAAGCCTTGTTGTTCTAAGTGCTTTGCAAACATGTGAAAAGACAGTTTTTACAAACTATTTACTTTGATGTCCAGTGCCTGTAATGGTGACAAACTTCAGCTGGGCTACTTTCTCCCAGTAGAAGAGAGGGCTTAGGGAGGGAGAGGACAACTTTTCCTCTAACTGCCCCTTCCCCCAGGACATTTATTCAAAGAAAGTATCAAGAAGTTTTTGAATGATGCTCTCACATACATGGTATGGCTCTTGAGGATGGTCCTGTGCTGGGCTAGGATTTGTGAGAAGAAAGACTTGATACACTTATACCCTTGGTAGAGAATTTTAAAGAAGATAGGACTTCTTCATTTTATGCCCTCCCAGTATTTCAACTTTTTTGGAGAACGAAAAAATCTGTCTCATCCAAAACTGTTGCTCTCTTCATGCACTAGTAACATAGGATTAAGAAGAAGTGCATCATACAGTTTTAGGGGAGCCGGAGTGTTCTGGGCTGGCAAACAGGCACCACAGGGTCCATGCTCTGCCTGTGCACAGCACCTTATACTAGAGAGCAGGTGTAGGTTTCTTTAGTGTATCAAATAAAAAGCAGTAAACCTCTCTCACATAACTCCCAAGGCACAGCCATGCACTGCTTCCCGAGACTGCAGCCTCTTGGATCAAAGAAACTCCAGCCTGGAAGGCACTAATGTGGTAAAATGACAGGAACTGCCCAGTGTGAGTAGGTCTATTCAGTGCTTTTCTTCCCAGGAAAGAGTTACAGAAAAATCTAGGCATAGAGTGGTGTTTCTTATGGAATCACGTGTTGTGAGAGCAGTGCAAGCAAACTACTTTCGCAACAGTGCTGAGGTCACCCAACCACAAGCCTCCAGCCCTATTATGTGTGAGAGAGATAATGGGACAGAATTGTGGGCAAAAGTTCTCATTTGTGGGAATCCCGTCAAACCTTTACAGGCCTTGGAGACACCTGAAAGAAGATAAGCATGATAATTATTTTCTAAAATAAGAAGCACTTTTGGTTTTTCCCTCAACCTACCCCCACCCCACAGCACATCAGCAGCCTGTTGTGGTTTTGTTCCACGTGATTCCTTGAAGAGAGACAAAGAAATGCAACATCCTATCAGAGTGAATCATGCAACTTGGAAATGACCTGATTCACACGTTTTTTCCATTCCCTCTCGCTGATGTGAGTCTTAAAACAAAAGAAGAAATAGTAGGTCCTGATTTTGTGTCTGTGAACTGGAGTCTATGCTCCGTTTTCCACCTCAAGTTGAGACACGGGCAAACACTCTGTTTTTCTGAAGTGTCTTCTTTTCAGACACGGCTGAATGTCTGCACAAGGCAGATGCTCAAAGACATTGCAGAGGTCAGAAAAGCAAAAAGTGGCACTTATGTCAGTGTGACTGCAAGACATGGAGTGTTCAAGCTGTTCTGGGCCATGGCTCCCCTTGAAACACCTGATAATGGTGCAACTAGAGAGTTCAGTACAGCTTGTTCTCTGGAGAATGATACCAACCTGCCTTACTGCCTGAGTCTCCAATATTTCTGACCCAGGTGAGCCCCTTGTTCCCTGAAGAGCTGTCACCACCACACATCTGCTTCAGACAGTCCTTCTTCTTTGCAACTCTTACAAACTCTTACTTTCAAACATTATCGACAAGCATCTCACTAGGCATTTCTTTGGGTCAGAGACTTTAATTTTTTTCTCTTTTTATGATGCATCAAGTGTCACTTCACTAAGGAGATGCTCCACAGAATAAATCACACATACAAATGAGAAAATTGCATATTTCTCTATCTAATTGCATAGAAAAATCTAATTGATTTCTTATTGCACAGAGAAATCTTCATGATTGGGACTTCTTTTGCCTGACAAATCTATGGCAAAATACTGGTCTCCATAGTCAGCTGAAAATTTCCTACTGACTGAAAAAAAGGACTCGGGCCCTCTGTAACAGAAATAAAGTTGTTTAAGAACCTCACTAGAAAGGGTATCCTGGAATAGTAATGGGACACAGGATCTGGAGAACTCGCAAAGTACATGCAAAATGCTACCTTTGCTTAGCTTAGTTTCAGTGGCTTATTTAGCCATTCAGACTGACACATTCATGTGTCTGGGTCCGGTGTGCCAGCTGCTGCCAAGTTGCTCTTCTCATGGTTTATTGGCGTCAGTTACACCTGGGTGGGCCAGGAAAAGAGGAAGAGGGAGAGCTGCATTCCCCCCTCTTCCCACTTAATTTAGTTTGCTTGATATTTGTTATTGTTATGTAACTTTGCTTTGCACCTCCAAAGTTGTTGGCGCTGTTTGCTAGCAGCCCTCCTCTGCTTCCATGGAAAAGCTAGAGGGTTGGTTCTATTTGGGTTTTTTTAATTATTATTTAGTTTAAAAGCCTTTCTTCTAGGACATGTACCACATGTTTGGAGCAGTAATTGTTCCAGATGTGTTTAAGCTTAAGACTTGGGCCTAAATTAATTGGAAACTTAAGATGTGGCTTTGCAGCCTGTCTCCAAAAAGTTTTTTCTCCCTACAGCCAAGCTGTGCCCAGGCCAGCTGGATAGGCAAGAGCTGGAGGCAGAGACAAGGAGGTTAAAGGGTTTGCCCTGTGTTAGGGCAAATAGGCACAATCAAAATAACAATAATATCTTGGGTATTATGACCTACAGCCCAGTGTTCCAGGCATGCTACTTCCTACCCAAGCAGTCGTTTTACATCACTGGCAGCCAAAAAGTCCCAGTAGTTCCCATCTTTCCGAGGGCACCACCATAAATAACTCCTGGTTTGTGTTGGAACATTGAGGCTGAATGGGTAAACCCAAGGACAGGTTTTTCAGTATTATCCTAAATTGGACACTTACTGGCTGAAATCTGCTGTGCACAGAGAACAAGCTCTCCAATCCATAACATTAGGATACTCCTTGCTTTAGAATCAAGAGTTCTTGTGTCAGTGGATTCTTGAATCCTTACTGCACGTGTGATTCACATGTTCTTGTGCAAAGAAGGAAAACTAAATAAAGATTTGTTCATCTAAGAAAATAAAGCCTAAAATGAGGTAATGAATGAAGGGGGCATACCACCCCTTGCAGATGACTAAGATTTTATGTTAATGTGTGATGGTTTACACAGCCACAAAAAATAATATCTGTGGCCTCCCACAAAGAGTAACAAAAGCCATGTTGATCTGCACTGTAATTAGCCATGATGGGTTCCCACAGGGTCTGTTAAAAGACTCCCTTCAGTGCAAGGACGAGGAGACAAAATGCTTGTGTTTTGCCTGAAGTGGGAACACAAGTTTTGCATGAAATAACTTTTCCTGCATGGTCATGCACCTGGGGGTGGCAGAGGACACATTCTCTGGAGTGGAATGGGATGGAATTGGATAAGCAATGTCAGGCAATTGCATTGGGAGCAGATGGATCAAGTTTAGACATAGCTGGTAACAGTGTTTAGAGAAGAAAGCACTGTTCAGCCAGGGCGGTAGACATGATAGGTTTGGAATTTCTGCCATCCTTCAGGTGAGCCTGGAGGAGCAGAGGACTTAGAGGGAAAATCCCACGTCCGGCTCTGTAGCTGACAGTCATGGAGCTTCCCTGATTCAGAGCTGAGGTCTAGTTCAATCTCTGCCAACATCTCAGAGAAGAGAAGCAACAGGCAGCTGAGTACAACTGGTGACAAGGAACAATACAACTTGTTCAACTTCCTCTTGAGTGCTGTGTTAAATGTGGACAAATCACCCAGAGATACTTTTAGAGACATTAGAAAACCAGCAATAGGGCTTGGGTTGTCAGTACTTCCTGCTCTGACAGACCAGTCTGTGTGGCTCTGGGGACTTATATTTTCATTCCAGGTATTTGTGTTTACTCCTTTTTTTTTTTTCCTACAAGCACTTTGAATCACTCAGGGAGATATTTGTGGGCTGAAATAACATCACATCAGACCTTCTCACGGTTCTTCAGTTCCGTAGGAGTCAAAACATGGTGGACAGATCAAATCTCACAGTATTTTTTGCCACACAGACTGTACCCAGGGGAAGGAAGTGTAGAAGTCCATTAAAAAAAAATCATAAATGTAAATAATGAGGTATTTAGGCTTGGGGGGGAGTTTCTGTAGAGTCTGAATACACCAGTTAAATATCAAAGGCTGATGGCAATTACTTTCGTGCTTCCATACATTTGACCTGCTGTTCCCCAAGCTTTTTGGGACTGAAGTCACCCTCCATTTCAGTACTAAAAGCCACTAACTCAAAACCAGATCCCATTTATAAGCAAACTTCTGTGTGTCACTGAGTCTGTGTGGCTCAGGAACACATCTGTGCTGTCAGATGAGTGTAGGTTCACACCTGATCCCAGGATTAGATCCTTCCATCCTTCACGTGTTGATGCATAAACCATATTGGCAAAGTGCTGAGCTCAACACCCCCATCAGTGGCCGGACCAGCCATGGTACACAGAACATACATGGCCTCAGTCCTAGGGTTACTAATTATCTGTTTCTAAGAAGGACAAGTGATCAGAAGAGTCATGCTTTAGAAGTGCTCCTCTCTGTCCATTAACAACAAAGCCACAACAGCCAGTTAGCTCAAGTATCAGATCTACACAGAAGCTTAGGTGGCTTCCTCATATATGGGTAGAACATGTGAAGGGCTGGACACAAACATGCCTAAATCTGTTGTTAACTGGCAGTGCAGACCTACCCCTAGAAGTTCAGTTCCTCTTCTGCTTCCTCCTCCTGCAGAAATGGAGCATCCTGGCCGCCCTGCAGGTGTGTGCCTACTTCCCCCTGTTTCCTCCCCAGCGCTAATGGTGCTGTGTGAAATATGAAGTACAGGCACAGCCTATTTCTTCTCTTGCAGGTTGCTGCCTAGGAGTTCCCCAGCTCATTGATTTCTAAACACAGAACTCCTGTTTGGAAAAAGCCACATGGGATGAGAGACAGCTACTACCACATCCCACGGTGTTCAGCACATATGCAAGAATTTCCCATTCATACTGTATTTCCATTTGGAATAGGAGTAATCTTAAAACATTCTTTTTGGCTTCTCTTTCACTTGGGCAGCCCTTGCTTCACATAGGAAAACTACCTTCAGCACCCTGTGCTCCTTTACTGCTGTTTACACCCCAAAAGTACAGTGAAAGGTGTAAGTTATGGAACAGACTTCTACTAAAAGCACACATGTGAGGAAGATGTGATGGATCACTCCAGCTTATGAAACTATTTGGAAACTGTTTCAGTCTGGATTTCTAGGAGGATCCGCTGTCTGCTCAGCTTAAAAAGGTTGATGTAAGGAGGTTTTAAAAGAAAATAGCTTCAAGAAAATAGCTTCAACTTGTCTTATTTCCAGTCCTTTCCAGAGTTTTGCTATCGAATAAAGTATGGAGATGTTTTGTATTTCAAATGCAGACTCAGCTGTGTGGACCCTTTAAAAAAAAAAAAGAGGAGGGACAGATTTTAAGTAACAGGCACTGAAATGGTTCCAGTGTGACATTAGGTTTTAAAGCCCTTATGCACAGATTCGTCTCACTGGAGAGGAAGGTGAGAAAGCAAAGACTGGAAAAAAATCCCACATTGAGCAGTAATTCCCTGAAACACCTCCTGCACTGGATCTGCTAGGCCAGGACTAGCAGCACCAAGCACAGCTCTGTACAGCTGCACAGGGGTACCCTGTGGAAACTTGGCATCATTTTGTGGCACTGGAACAGCACAGAGAAGTTTCATATACATGGAGCCACAGAGAAGCTAAACTTTCCAATGTAAAACAACTTCAACGATTTTAATACTGTATTTTTGCAAAGTAGATAGGAAAAGTAATGGCAGTAGACTAAACAAAAGGAGGACTGCTAGAATTAGATGAGGGAAAATGCAAATAGGGAAAATTTGAAAAATATAGTTATCGCAATATTGAAAAAATGCAAGCACGGAGGTACTGGAATTAAAAATGTTTGTGATTTAGGTCCTTTTATAGAATATGACTTGAAAAAAATTAAAAACATAAAGATGATAACATTATTAAGATACTGATGAGACAGGATGGGAGGGAATCATGACAGAGAAAGGAAGATAGGGGTATATCAGACTGAAAAAAATCTGAGAAATCAAAAGTAATTCATGGTAGAGAACATTTCAGTTTCAAATTGTTCTTTTTCAGAAATATGCTACTAAATTCTATAGCAACCAGCCAAGCCCGGCCATCGTCCTTGGCACATTCTTTTATTTTTCCAAAACCAACAGAAAACATTGCATGTTTCTGCAATTCTCCTTTCACTGAATGTGTTAGTTCTGGATTGCCCCCATTTTTGAAGATCCTACCTTGACCTTCTCCAAGGAGAAAAGTGCTTCAGCCCTAATGTACCTCTCGTTTAGTGTTGCCCTTAGGTTTTATGAAAAGGGTGGCAATCAGGCTTTCCTCTCTTCAAAGGAAGTGTCTTTCATGGCAGGAGCTTAAGCCATGTCTCACTTCACACCAGCCTTCTCAGCAGCCATCTAAGAATGGCTTTTGAGCAGCCATACTGAGGGCTGAGAAGAAGTCTGGATAGCTGCTAGATTTTGCCATGGAACTATCAAATTCTCCCTTCTTCTCAGTGTTGTGAAATTCCAAGCCACTAACATTTTACATCACTGATATACAAAACAAAAAGCAAAAGCACTGCTCTATAATTAAGCAGCAGTTAGAAAAAAAATTGAACTGAGAAGTTTTCTTAAACCTTGGGAAATAGTTTTATAATATCTGTTCTCAAGAAGCTTCTTCTGCAGTGCAATAATCCACTCTCTGTACATACGGTCTGATCTTTGCAGAGAGCTGACAGGAGCACACACACACCAGCAATGAGGAGAGTCCGTGATGAAACTACTGGTGATGGGAATCCAACCTCTATATACCATGTTTGTGAGCTATTTTGCAATGAATCTAATCCTGTGCACTGTACTGAAAGCTCATTAGCAATTGAAGCCTTTTGAATGCCCACCTTTCGGTTTAAGTTTCCTCAAAATTATGTAGTTTACACTCTTCAAGGCTGTCATGCATTTCAAACCCAAGCATAGAGCATAGTAAATTAAGACACTTGGGAGATTTCTTTCAAAAGGGAATTATGAAAAGGCTAATGTAGAAGTGTCTATTTTATTAATAGCTGGTTAAAAAAAAACCAGCCCAAATACACACAGTTTAGAAAAGGAAGGGGTCCTTGTCAAGAAGGGCAATGAAATCTGACCTGGCTTCCTAAGCTACAGAAAAGATTTAAATGCTAAAGGTGTGATTCTGAGAACACAGCCTCATTTAACAATATCGAGTTGTGAATGTAAGTATGAATAATCACCAGAGACAGCTCAGTCTCTTCCTTATTTACTGAAACAAGTATTTCCATGACCAAGACAACTAAAGAATTTAGGTTTCTCATGATGTGTGGCTTCCCGACTTACTTGAAATCTAGGAGGCCTGCATTAATGCATTTTACTTCATTAAGTTTGTCTGTGAGAAGTAAAGAGTTATAAAGACCTTTAAACATAGGAAGAAATCTTTTAGACACCTATAAGAGAGAAAAAACTTACCTGAGGAGCAGTCTCTAGACTACAAGACTGAGCTCAGACTGAGCCTGTTGTGCTCTACAAAGGCACTATCTGGGATCTCTGCCCTTTCTCTATTCTCACTCCCTATTTTTACAAAACCTGTATGAACTTAAAACCTTTGAGACCTCTACTGTTTTATCAAATTTGGCTGCAACTGGCCAATAAGCCCAAATGTTATTGAATGTGACTGATAGCTGGGTACAGGTACAGAACAAACTTTGCATAAGCCTTGTATTATTCAGGATGTATGCATCTTCAGGTATGGGGGGGGGGAGTATTAGATTCCCTGTTTCTGGGGAAATGAACACATAACTCCTTTTACACTGCTTCAGAGATTCCAGTTGAAAGTAGCTGTCCTTTTGCGCTGAAGCTACACAGATGCTCCTCCATCTGCCCATTGTCGTGGCACCAAAAATGGAAATTCTTTGCTCCAACCTCTTGCATGTTTGCTCACCCCGTGCAGCAGCAGAGCCTGAGCAGTGTCTTTTCAGATATGCGAATCAAAGCAGGAGGTCACTGCGGTCAGCTAGCAGCCTTGGTTACCACCACACCCAGCCAAAGCATTCTTCCTTCTCCTCTGCTGACAGTCAAGGCTGACTCCCTGCATGTGACTGCCCCACCATCTCCTCCCACCACAGGTTTCTGATCTTGCACAACTGAGACTACATATTGCGTGGGCAAATTTGTCACACTGCAGTGTCCCAGTAAACATTTCCCCTTTTCCCCATCCTCTCTCAGCCTCTCCCCCCCAGCACATGAGCACAGCCACCCACCAGAGATGCTGGAAGCTTTCCTATGCCCTGCTTCCTCTAGGGAGCTACGCAGGAAACGTGCTAAGAGATATTTTGCAAAAATCAAAAGGTTAAAGGCTGTCCCCTTAGATTTGTCATTGGCAAAGAAACATGAATTCATTTTTCCAGAAGTTCTTGTAAGCTAAGATGGGAGTATATATAATTTAAAGAGAAAGAAAATTGGTGAGAAGCAAATAGCTTTTTGGAAAATCCTCAAAATGCAATGGATATCAACAGAATGTTTCTACCACTCTCGGGAAGTACTGCCAGCCCACATCTTTCTGCTAACTCCTAATGGGTCCATTAACTACTCCTAAATAATGATGGAAACCATATGGGTGCACAGGTGGTCTCTCAATAAATACCAAATGAATTCAGTATGATCACCATTAACACAATTAATACCCAGCCAATCTACAATGATGGAACTATTAAAATTAAGCACTACTATATTTCCTTAGTCCCATGGCAATTTTACAATGGAAATAAACAAAAGACTAGAATTAACTTTTTTTTTATTACAGTTATTTGTTTTTATTTACTTAAAGGCGGGTTTGGGGCTTCTGTGTCATCTGCTCTGTGCATCTTGAGGTAAGTTTTGACTCAGAAAAATAATTTTAGGAGAAATAATTTTAAAAATAAATGTTTGTTTATTTAGGGGGGGCAGGGAATTACATGTATTTGGGTGTTGAAGTAAAGTGCTTTCTTCTTTTTGCAGAAGGCTGTAAGCACAAGCAATGAATATGAGATTGCCACAGCTGCTCTTTTTATCACTTACATTGTGAGTTCATCACTGTTCCCTGGTGGGACTATTAGTGTGGTCAGGATTTTAATTTTAATTTTTTTATTAATACTGTTCCAGCATATATGGTGGTCTACCTAATTGTCAAAGGAAGAAGAACATGTTCACATGTGACCTTCTATAGTGAAACACCTGATGTAGATCCACTATGGATATATTTTTGACTTCTGAAAAGGAAAAATTATGTTTTTATTGTTTAGAACCAAACTAGTTACCTGGTTTAGGTCGATTCAGTCACATTTTCATGTTTCCCTTGAAATCACTAACTGAGCTCCCTTGAGTTGAGCAAGGCTGTATCAGTTCCAAAGCCTGTGTGGTCGAGCAGATTGGACACCCTTTTTTTATCCATCTAGAAAACTGATGAAAAAAGAGTGCTTTACATTTTGAAATTTGTCTCCAGAGACTATTTTATATGAATCACCAAAGCCTGGTTTGTGGAAGAAGATTCAGAAATAAAAGCTTTATAGTTTCTAAATCATAATAATATTGGGTTTGTTCCACAGGGCAGCAGGGTCAGAGAAACATTGTCGATGATAGCAAAGTCTGACTACGGCAAAAGTGTGACTTTAAATCAGTGCATTTCACCACTGAGGCTTTTGATCGAAAACCAGTGTCTCATCAGTTTCATGGGGCAGCTCAGTGGGAGTTTCAGGCTTGCTGCAGCTCAGGCCGAGTTAAAGGAGAGATTTCTCAATGCAGGATGCAAGTCCTGGTCTGAAAAATACAAAAGACGCCTCTTTGGTGCTACGACGGATAAGATGGCTCCTTTGTTCCGTGGCTGGTGAGATCCCAGGAAATCTTGAGTTTCAGGATGGACTTTTGGATTTATCCTGCTCAACTAGACTAGGATTTCAAACTTATACTGTCCCTGGGGTGTTCAATTCTTGCAACTTCTCTGTTCTCGGATTGAATCTATGCAACAAAATCAAAAAGAGCCATACAACCCTAAACTGCCTATGATAACACTTGTGTTTGATATTCTTTGTGCCCTTACACAACACACCCTAATTATACCAGATTTACACCCAAGGAAGGTTTTCCTCAGAACAATCTCTGTGAAGTTTGTGTAAGTTGTGCACTTGAAACTTCCCTAAAGTTCGATGAAATATGTTACATGTGGAACACAAAGCTCATTTCACAATTCCTTGCTAGCTTTTCTCATAAACTCTCTTGCATGTATTGCTCCTCAGTGTTTCTGATTAACTCTGAGTATCAATGCTCTTGTTCTTGAAGAGAGAAGTCTTTGTTTCTAATTTGAATAACATAATTTCCAAGTGTATTAAGGTAAATAAGGACAATGCACCCTTGTTCCAGGGCTCAGATGCCCGTGAAGTTATTCATCAATCTCTTTTTCATTTAAATTCACACTTTAATTTGTGTTTCAAATGCAGATGAGACCTTAATTAAATAAAAATTCAGCAGATGGTTTCAAATTCTCTGTCACATTTACATTTCTTGTACCTTTCTATGTGCTGGACTTTATCTTTGGAGCCAGAAGTATTACCATTAGACCTCTTCCTTTAAAGAAATGCATAATAATTCATAGTCTGGAGCTGTCTATAAAGGAATAAATTAAATATTGATTGCCAAATCTTAAATGACTCAAGTTTATTTATGTGTTTTGATAAATTCCCAAAGCCTTGTCCGAACCTCTGAAGATTATCAAAACTCAAGTAAATTCCAGAGGTCTGATTCTTTTACAATTAAAAAAAATATATATTGAGAATTACAATACCAGGCAGCCTTTACTCTCGTGCTTTATGACATCTTTGATCATCAACAGGTCCAAAAAGTGAATTTGATAAAAGGGCCAAATGGCATGGGAAAAACTCATTAAACTTTTTTGGTCTCTAGAAGTTGCTGAACTATTCAAGCTCAGCACAGAAGCTGAGTGACTCCAAGTGTGTTTTGTTCTATCTGAAGCTGTTCATTATCAAGAACTGTGAAATAGTAAAAGGGAATGATAAGCAAAATTACAGGATAGAACCCCTTCTATTATCCCTGAATCAGGACTCTGCCTATTTAACAAGTAAATATATCCCATCCTTCTCGCACTGGCTATTAGGAGAAAATAATTTTCTTCTGTAACAGTAGCCTCCTTCAGAGGAAATTATAAAGGAAAAGGAAACATTGCTTGTTCATTTATGTGACTTTTGAAGTGTAGATGTAAAATACAAAACCTTGCTTTTCTCCCCCTAGTTCCTTTATCTTATGCACCTACTCTTGCCCATGACCTTGCCACTCACACACTGGTGAAATTAGGCAACTTTTCTCCCTCTCACATTAGTTTCCCATTCTGCACTGATTTACAAGCCCATATTTTACTCTGTCATACATGCTTTTCTACCTCTGCATCGCTAACCATATCACTGTATTACTCAGAGCTAACTCATAAATTGCTTCCTTTCAACTTCCTTCCTTCGCATGTTGTGCAAGGGGAGCAGTCCTGTGGTGGGGCTGTACTTGGGGATTCCAATTTTACACCCTGCAGCTGTAGATCTCCATCCCTTCCCAGCCTACAGGCTTCATTTATTTATTTTGAAAGAATTCCAGAAAATGTGACAATATTTGTGTATTTCAGCAGCCTGGGGAAAAAGAAATCTAACCAACTCTTCCTTTAAAAGAGGTTGCCTCTTCTGAGTAATAAAACTTTTAACAAAAAGTTGGTTGATGTATTGCAGGTGTCTGCAAGAGCTGAACACTGGGTGGGCAGTAGTGGAACTGACAGGTACAGGGAGACAAAATTTGGGTCAGAGAAGCAGTTTGTTGGGTGCTGGAATTGACTGTGAATGAGAAGGGTGTCTGCAGGGTCCAGTTGGGGTTTGTAGTTTGTCAAAGATGCAGCATTTCAGGTTTGTGGCTGAAGCAGGGCTTTGGTTTATGTTTGAAGTTACTCAAAGATCCTTATTTGTTCTGACTGGAAAATTATTCCTTCTGAACAGGGGAAATGTTATCAGTTTGTCTGTCCTCGTGAGATTTCTATTATCTGTGGGTACACGCAAGAAAGCATTTCACAAAGCAAGTTCCTCTTTTGGGATCATGGGATTTGAATCGCCTTCTGCGGCCCTTGATGTTCACAACATCTGTTGGTTGTATGTTTGAAGTTCCAGTTTGGACCTGCTCTGGGCTCAGATAAAAGGGGAAGAGCATGATGTTGCACTAAAGGAGGGTGTCTGGCATAGAATCTTGAGCAGTCACTTGTAGCAGGGAGCCATGCTTTGTCCCTGTCTTAGAGGAAGAACACACATTTTGGGAACTCTGGGGTTCTAGGCTGCTCAGATGTCCAGATTTCCACCAGTGTCAGAAGTCCCAGAGATTCATCTCCTTCCTGAGCCAGGGTGCCTATAACAGTGTCATCCTTGGTTTGGGGGAGAGAACAGGAGGACTTACTTATTCTTGGTAGTGCAATGCTTAAATGAATCAACTGCACAGCAAACCAAGTGCTTACCTTAATTCCAGCACTCTTCATTTCATACCTAGCACAGGGCAAGCACACTGAAAAAAAAAATCCATGTTTTCTTCTTATAATGACCACATTAAAAGCACAGCAATGCAGGGCTAAGAGAAAGCTCACAAGCAGTTGCTGTACATGCTTAAGCAAGGATCAAGACCTGGTTGAAAACAAGTAAAATATTCTGCTCCTCCTTGTCTCTATTGGGAGAACATCACTGCTCTGCATGGCTAGAAATGTTGCCCTCTCCAGCACATTTCTGTTTGGGTTGGTGTTATTTTGTGGCTGGAATGGTACCTTTCTCAGTTAAGGCTGTAAAACCCTTACTCAGGGACTGGTATTTTATTCTCTGGCCCATGACTGATTGCAGTGATGGCCCATGTTACCTGCTGGGGTACCACACACAATCTTCATTGGCATTTTTTCCTGAGTCTGACTTTTTTCTTGACATGATTTTATACCTTTACAAAATCACCAACTGTTTTGGATTTTGATTACATGAAAGGAGAGGAGGAACCATGAGTACCTTATTATTTCTAAAAATAATACTGATACTTTCATTAATTTCCATTCAGCCCTTGCCAGCTAAAATTCTAAGCAATTAAAATTGTATGAAAAGGAATAGAAAATGATGGGTATAAACTGACTGATTTTGCTCAGTACTGGACAGCTTAATTTTGGAAACAGATGCCTGAGAGCAATTATGATGCCAAGAGAGATTTTCTGAGGTGAAAGTACATCCTTTTTCTCCACTGAATATTTTCCATGATGAAAATGTCACCATTTAAGAAAAACGAAAGTAAGTCAGTTGTTTGAATATTGAAGATGCCACCAGTGCAGATAGGGTTAAATTTGCAGTAAGTTCTGTGGCAGTGAGATATTTTGGAATTAGCCATTGATCTATGGAAAAGAGGGAAGTGAAGATATTCGCTGCTGGATAAAAATAAGCTACTTGAGCAAGCAATGGCACAGTCTGTTGTGGTTTGCTTTCACGTGACACCTTGAAGAGGAATTAGACAAGAAGACTTAGAAAAGGCAAGGTAGAGCAATGCCTCTAAGAATGATTCATGTAACTTGAAGGCGACCTCTTTTCTTGTGTGCAAATATTCCATTCTGTACCATTGACATGAACAGACGGGAAGAAAGGGACAGTCTGTCTTGTGCCATTCCCCTGTACATACAGTCCATGAATCAAAACAATGGGCTTTGTTCTGACTTCCCACAGCCACACTGAAGTATTGGCCTCGGCTGGGTCAAAAGTTTTTAACCCAGATTCCCTGCAATATATATACACACACAAAACTCTTAACCACCTGCCTTCCCTTGGATCTTCCAGAGGAGGAATAACGTAGTTTTGACATGTGAGTGGGAAAGTTCCCTAAAAGCATGAGGAACCACAACAGATCATCCTCAAATGTGTGAGAGCTGGCATAGAAGAAATGAGAACACACAGACACTTGGGGGGGTTTGCCAGTCCCCTTCCTGCCCTGTGGAGCAGCCCTGGACATGGGCTTCATGGAACAGAAAGGTAAAGCTTTCTCCATTGATGGAACCAAGAAGTAGAAAGAAATCGGGAGCTAAGAAGATAAAAGTAGAGCTCACAGTAACTCAACTGAGTTCCACAGCAGGAAGCCAACCTCCAGTAACCCTGGAGCATGGACAGACACTGAGCTAAGAGCATCTCAGTGAGGTTAAAGGACTCCTTGTCTTCTACCAGAGCCTCAGCAGCAGTATTTCAGAGTTCCGGTTTCATTCTGATTTCAACGAGGAGGGAGGGGCTCTTTGTCTTTGAAAATATGTTTCAAACATATTTAGTCCGGCATTTTATTCGTCTACATGTCTGTGGTCTGTGTGTGTGCACACATGAGCGTTTGCACACATGTAAGAAAAGGCACAGGAGGCAGGGAAGAAAACAAGGGTGGAGGCAAAGTGGATCCAAAGTTTGAGCTCTGTCCCTGTTAAAGACATACCAGAGACTGTGTGTAACTCCCAGTAACCTCTCAGATCAGCACATAATCTATTTATCTCCCTCAGAAGCATCAAGACCTAAGCCCTTACACTGATCCTGTGAACTTAGAAGCTCATAGTTGTTCACAGAGGACTAGTTGCCTTTTAAAAGAGAAAGGTTTGAGAACCCCAGGGCTCTGCCTGGATGGGGCAACCTCTTGCACTGCCACTCTCTCAACAGAGTCAGCCTTCCCACAGGGATTTTGGCCTGTCTTTCATTAGGAAGCCTGGCAATGACACTGCTTAAAAATCAGAAGGAAAATCCAAGCTGGCAGATGGGGTGGCTTTGTCGGGTGAACAATGCTCATATCAAAGATATTGGCCAAACAATTAAGCATTTTCCTGCTGTTTTGAGTATCCCATTCCTTTCTTGGACTGTTCATTTGCTGGGGGTCTGCTTTTACTCTTGGCTACACCCATGCTGGCCCACTGGAAAAATGAGAACAAGGTTTGTTGTTCTAGGGCTGAACTGTGTTTTTACTTACTCCTGTGAAAGGATTATCAGTCCCAGCCTTTCAAATGTCCCAGCCTTTCAAATATCACAAGATAATGAGACTGGTTTAAAAAAAATACATTTTCTCCCAGTTTAAAAAAAAAAAAAAAAAAAAAGAAAAGAAAATTAGAAGGTACCTGTGTTTGCTATTTGTTTTTGGAATCTACATGATGATTATATTGAAGTCCCTCTGTAGCAAAACACCCTAGGAACTTGAATGCTTAAAGAAATGCAAAGGTTTCTGGATAAGCGCAGAAGCTGAGGACTGTGTAAGAGAACACTGAACCCCACAGCTGTTGTCAGCATCACTTGTACATGCTCTTGAGTATCATTCTTGAATTGCACAGAGTTGGTGAAATTCCCCGTGCTGCTCTGCATGGCACTGCAAAACACATCTCACAGCCATTGGACAAGGAAAAGGCTGTCACTGGGAACACAAACCTGCACTCAGCGCCAGAAACAGGGCAGTTACCCTCTGAATTACACCGTGCAACATCAGCAGCACCAGTCCCCAGCCACCAACCTGTGCTGTCAGGCCCTCATTGCTGCTCCTCTGTCTTCTCTCCATCTAAAGGACAAAACGCTCCACTGTTTCTTCTTCTTCTTCTTTAATCCCCTGCAAAGAAAAACTTGCCAGGCCTGCATCTTTTTTTCCCGAAGTGTTTCCTCTTTCTAATGTTAAAAGCATATGCCGATCAGCTCGGTTCCATGCTGAGATGTTAAGTCTTTTTCAGTAGTGGTGTTTATGTGGCTGTATTAAGGGGTGGCAACAACTCCAAGGGCACTACAGGACATTGTGGTGTGGAAACTGTGTCTAAGAGGAACAGGACAGCTCTGCTCTGACCAGGTGAAACCAGAGGCTGCTTTGCCAAACTCCAACACACAGCCCAGCATAAACTCACCCACAGGAAAAGTCACAGCAAATCTTCTGGGTTTTGTGTGTCTGTTGCAGGGTTTATTTGCCTTTTGATTCAGCACCAAATGTTTGTCTGACCATGTTGGCGAGGCACCTAGTCTAAGCAGAGAGGAAGGTGTTCAAGATGGAGCTCTGCACCTTCCTTACCTGCTCGCTTGGCTCCCACATGGCAGCTGGATCAAGTCCTTTTAGCTCAGAACATGAGCAGAACACATTGAGGTTTATGCTCAACACTTCTTTTAGTTTTATGGACATTGCATTTGCCCCAGTATCCCATCCCATAACCAGTGCTGAGGCTGGGCACTAAACAGCAAAATTAAAATGAAAAACAGCAGCAGAATTCCCCCAGCTCAGGAAAAGTCAGCTCAGCCCTTTTACACAGAGTGATTCAGCTGTAGATGAACCATTAAAGCTGTATTGGAAATAGCTTTTATTTCCCAAATAGATGTTTGAAGTTTTGGTTGGGTTTTTTCCTCATCTAAAGGATGAAAAGAAAAAATTGAAATTTCTTTGCAGATTTTTAATTTAAATATAAGGGGAAAGGCTGGGCCAGTGGAGATTCCTTTTTTATGTTGACCCTTTATTTTTAAATGACTGTACATTAATGTGAATTTCAAACACAAGACTCATTTCAAACAGAAAATGGAAATTTTGCTTTTTGAAAATATAGAAACCACACCTACTGCTTTTGTCTAAGTATCTTTTAAAGACAGAAATCAGAAACCAGCCCTTTCCCACAAAAAGGTCTTATTTTCACTGAATTTGCATTTTTGACTGAAAGCCATGTTTCAAAGTCTTGAAACTAGATCGTGGTGAAGGAGCATTTATATCTAATTGGCCTCAAGGAAGAAGAAAACTCTGTGGGTGGGATCCATCTTACCTACTTATAGGTGTTTAGTCTAAATTATACGTCAATAGTCAGGGGCACCTCCAAAGGGCTTTTCTCTCTATACCGGTCATAAGAGGCACCTAGAGAGGTAGTTTACACTTGATACCCACTTTTTCAGTGGTTAAAACTAGGTGAGAGAAATCCTATCCTCGTTGTTCACACTCTGGCAGAGGAGAGAAGCTGAACATCACAGCTCTGATGATTTCAAGCTGGGGCATGTTGGGAGAAGAAAAGAAGCAGGGTTCTTCATCGGTTTTCAAAAAGGAACTAGGTATTTTTAGGTGATAGAAAATAGAACAGTTTTGTGGAGAATAAATCAGCTGAAGGAGCACTGGTTATTTCCATAGTCAGGTAAAACTTGAAAAATCTAATTTTTTTATCAATATTCCTTGTTACTTTTTTGCAATTCCTTTGCAATTTACCTCTGATTGTAGAAGGATTTTTTTTCCACTTTTTGAAGCAATGTTTATTTTTCTGCTCAGCTGAGTTCCTTCCCTTTTTTTCCAGCCAAGTGCTTTAAATCCATTTGCAATGCTGCATGCAAGACAGGTAATGTCACCTGCAAAAATCCTCATGTATGGCTGAAATAATTTGGTGTGGAAATCAAAAACAAGAACAGCAAAGCATGCATTTTGCTTTATTTAATTGTTACTAGAAGAATTATTCTTCTTTTTTTTTTTAGTTTGGCGGTTCCTATCTGTTTCTGCAGTAGTGTTTGGCTCCTGTAATGTTTGTGCTCACAGACCAGTTTGCAAGGGGCAGAGCTGTAATGTCATTTACCCTTTCGTTTGAGTGCAAGGCCAATTTGTAAGCAGAGATCTTCAGATTTCATTCTCAAACAGATACACTGGATGAAGCTGTGGCCTGTGACTGGAATGTTATGGAAAGCATATGTAGGAAGTGGACACAGCAGACCTTGTGAGGAACAGTCATTTATAGGACAGCCTTTCACAATCACCAGGTATGAAGAATAAAAAATACACAAAGAGCCCATTGGCCAAACGCTGATGACTTTGATGATCAACTTCCTTCAAATTTGTAGAGATAAAAACACAAAGAACAACATTACAGGACAGCTCAATGAGGGCTTTTGCACGCAGCTGACCAAAGAACCATAGAATCACAGGATAGCTTGGATTGGAAAAAGGACCTTAAAGACTACCCTGCCATGGGGAAACCAGAAACTTCTCCCCTTTCTATAGTTGGCCCTTTTTTTTTCCTGTGGTAACTCTTAACAAAATATATCCCCTGTGAGACTCATCAGGTACACAAGGAAGCCCCAAATTTATTTGCCTCAAACACTCAGTTCACAGAAAGCACGACAGTATCAGATGTATTTCCACTAGCTACTTCCAGAAGTGTTCAAGACCAAGTTGGACAAGGCTCTGAGTAATTTGTTCTAGTGGAAGGTATCTCTGCCCATGGCAGGGGGTGGAACAAGATGAGCTTTATGGTCTCTTCCCTTTCCCACATTTGGCCTGTGCACAAGACATAGCCATTAACATTGAAATTCCCACTTAATTTTGGGGAAGGGTTTCAATAGTGTTTTGATCCACTGTGGAAATCTTCCATATTCTACATACCAGTGTCCAAAATTCCTTACCATAACACCCTGGTTCCCTTTCAGCTGTGCCATGGTCAGTGGGAAGGCAGCTGAGCAGCCCCCCCTCACACACTGAGCTGATGTGAGCACAGAAGAGATATAAAATGAAGTTTGCCTTCAAAAGCAAAGGGATCACAGCTCCGAGGTCTCAGGACTCCTCTAACAGCAACCCTTACTGGAGACCTGCCCTGCTGGACTGACAGATACCTGGTCCATGCCAAAGGGTGACCATTGCCAGTAGTTTGCAGAGTTTGAAAAAACAGCCTGGATTTGTTGGCTAGAATTCTCAAAAAAAGTATAGCTGAAACTTAGATTTGTTCATGGAGATAAATGCCTAGAGAAGGATGTGGGGCCTCAGAATTAAATGGAAGGGCTACCTTTATTAATATATTTTCTTGACAGGCTATTTTCAAATGTGTCTCCCTGCAGGAGGCATGCAAAGATTTTATTTCATTGGAAATAAAAAGTCCAGGCTTAAGGTCCATTCTATTTTCAGGGCAGACACATAACTCCCATTCATGTTAATGGGAAAGATTCTCCTGTTTCAAGAGAAGAACAGGCCCATTAGAGACCTAGAATATTATTTTTGACCCCCTGATCTCCTACAGCAGTGGGAGCTGGTGTGTAAGTAGGATCAGTGTCAGAGCTGTTCCCTGCTGATTTATTCCTCATAATTCTGTCCCACAGTACAAATCTTACTGTGGTACAAGACCATGGTGGGTTTTGACATTGCATTGTATCAACCTGTGAGAAGATTGGCTGTTGTTTTTCTTCCTTAGGGACATCTCAATGAGATGAAAAATGAGGGGTCAAGTCTGCCAAAACCAGGATTGCCTCCTAGAGGAAAGCCCATTGGAGATAAAGGCAAAGTTACGTGAGTTTGGGACCTGACATGACCTATTTACTCGGCAGAGTTATGAGAATCCATGTTAGGACAGTTTGTTTTTCAGCCTGGTTTCTCATGGGAACAGGGCTTATGCAATCGGACTGTCTGTGTGTCTGTGTCTACATCCTCCTCCCCTCCCCAATAACTTTTGGACTCATTTCTCAATTTCAAACTACTTTGGCAGAGGGATAGAGGTTCCAGGGGTGCTGCTGGTCCTGCAAGCATTTTTAAAATCAGTAGAGGAGAGTGGGTCTACAGGTATTCACTGTGGCAGGTACTGCTCCCACAGGAATTTGTGTATGGAATTCAGGTATGGGAGCAGGTTGTCAATGCCACAGCCACGGTGCTAGTTGTGGGTCCATACCCTGCTTCTTTCTTTTTGATACCGACCCACTCACCAGTGAGCCTCTCAAGCCTTATCTCCTATCTTGTTTCTTTTTCTGTAAAGAAAGGTGTTTTGGGGGGATTTCATTGACTAATAGCTTTATAAAACTGAAGGATGGAAGAGCTCCTCTGTGCTCAGGAGTATCTGACTTGAGCAAAAGTTCCCTCTGCCAGGGCAACAAGGAATGTGATGCTGCTAAAGTTTATCGTTGTAATACTCTGACAACCAGGATTCAGGGATCAGCACTAAAAAGGATCTCACTCAGGCCTAGTGCAGATCCTTTTTACCCCCCTGCCTTCCAGAGGGTACCTTTCCAGTGCTGCCGTGTGAACTCCAGTTAATTAAAGGGGAGGAAATTATGGCCCCACAGACTTCACAGGGAATATTAAGTATAGGTACAGCATTTAATGATATGCAATTAAAACACTATATAGCTAACTCCTAGGAAATGGTGGGTTTAGAGAGGGGCTACTCGCAGTGAGCAGGTGATAATGAACCCCCTAGATCACAGAGGCATCATTCCAAAATGATAGTGTGAATTTATTAAGCTTTCTATAGAAGACAAATGTTATTATACAAGTATACAGGGAAGGACGATAGATTAGGAAAACTCCTTGGATTTTTGTTTCTACATTACATGCATGACAACTTCTTTTGGCTCAGAAATAACAACAGAAGAACACACTTGAATACTTTTAGTGATTTGTGGTCTCCCCTCTCCATGAATTCTCATTTTTTGGGAAAACTGTGTTGCATGATGTCTAAACAGATGAGGAAACAGAATGTTTCCATTTATTTCATTAAAGTTTCCCAAAAGAGCTCAAGGAAGTGGTATTTTAAACATCACATAGTTAGATAAAAAAGGTGCAATTAATTAGTGAAGTCTTTGGAATGAGTGCAGGGGAAAAAAGACCTTTTTAGGACATAATCCAGAACTGTGATGCCTTTAGAGACGAGTGTCAGCAACTTAAGTGAAAAAACAATCTCGGCCTGCTAATTTCTTCTAGATCAGATATTTGAGAGTGAAGGGTTTGCCAAAAAATTCTGTTTGTGTCTCAGGCTTCTCTGTTGTGTTTGTCTGTGTATCCCTAACTCTAGAAATTAAAGCTAAAGTTCCAAGCTGCATCCCCTTTGGAGCAATGAGAGCCTCAGCCAAAGCTGGATCACCTGTAGGTTCTTCTTCTCTTTACTTAAAACTGCCTATAACAAAAGTATTCTTCCCTCTCCTGAGTGTTGAAAGGCCTATTAGGAGCTTTCTTCCATACCTCAATTGTGTGGACTTGGTACAGTGCATTCCAGATTGCTTTCTCTACTTCCCAACCAGCGCAACTCCTTTGAAGTCAAAGGAGCTACTGTGATTTTTTGCCCCATTGAGATGCTCACCATGGAAGAATATATGAAAGACTACTGCTCACAGGGTGGGAGCTGCTGGTTGCCAGTTTCTCATTAATTTTTCACTTGTCTTTCATTTCAGTGGGTCTTCACTATGCTCCACCTTTGGCACAGATACAAATACTATTTTTTATGTGGTTCAGTGGGAGGAATGGTTTTGATCATTAAAAGCAAAGCAAAAATTATTTCAAGCAAAATTCCAGAGCCTCTCTGCATCCATTTATCTTTCCATGGCTTCCTTAAAGCATTGCCTACTTTCTCTCCGAGGAATATGTGCTCCAACTGTGTTTCACCACATTTGCAAGAGCAGTCACATATGACCAAGACTAAAATTTAACCTTAATTACCCAAAGGCTGCTGCCATTGAACTCTGTTGGCTTGTAGGAGTTTTAAATTGTTGAAATGTGCTCAGCAGAAACAATAAGAAAAACAAAATTATATTTAGACCTGAACCATCTTTAAAAATATTAATAAGTGAAAATCTAAGTGATGAAGCCTCACATCTCTTGAAAGAATGTGTAATTTCCTGTAATCACCTCCTTAAAATATTCCTAATTGGGACTTTGAAGCAGTCAAAGAAGAGAAGGGTCTCTGGAGAGCCCACTACTGCTCCTTGCTGAGACAGTCTTTGGAAAGCGAATCGCTGCTGTGTGACTGGATCCCTGCCATATGCCAAAGATCAATAAAGTTTTATGTACCTTCCTCGCAAGCCTCAGGTTTTTGATTCCAGGTGTTCACATTAATCTGGGACACAATGGAAGGAAGAAGTTGCTATGATTGCATGGAGATGGCAGTGCAATCTGGCCAGACTTTAGTCAGCAAGCGCAAGAAGTTTAATTGTCTAAAATAACTGCACTTCTCGAAGCCTTTATGCTGTTTGCATAAATTCACTGAGCACTGATGTCATGTAATACCTCCAGATACTGAAGTGTCTGGGATCTGCAGTGCTCAGTAACATCATGCCCTGTGAGGAAATCTTTGCCTTACCATCCCATCACTGGCAGGAGTCAAAACAGCAAACACCCTGGGTATAGAGGTGTTAAGGGAAATCATAGCAGAATAGGACATAAATTCATTTGAATTTTACAACTATGTGATCTCAGAGTGTTAATCTAGCCCTTAGCTCTTCAGAGTAAATCCTTCCTAGGGATTGAAGAGTTTGCATACTTTTGTAAGTTTAGGGCATCATTTTAACCCCTAGGCTTGTGGAAACACTGCTTAATGACACCTGCAACTGTTAGAAATTATACAGCCCTCAAACTGTAGTAACTGGGGGACCACAGTTTGTGCTTCAAGCATTTCTCTATGGATTTGCCCTTCCCAACCAGAACTTCTCAGTGGAAGGCTACTGAGAGCCACCTCTCATCTCCATAATTTCCCTCCATATAACTTGCCCCTTTTTGTTTAATCCAACATTTCTATCACCTTTAAGCAGCCTCATAGAGAAAAGGCCATGAGGTTTGGATGTAATTGGCATATGGATGGTGCTTAGGCTTTTTAATGCACAGTTTTTATAAGGCTGCTTTAATGTTTGCCTTGGCTCTTTGATCTCCACTTGAAAAACGTTTTTCATGGAGTTTGTTTGAAAGCACAAATAATCGCTTACCACAACTAAGGGCAAGAAAATAGTTCTAGAAAAGAGAGAAAAACAAAGAGAATCCATGAGCTGACAGAGATGCCTTGAAAGATGTTTTAGAAACAGCTTCTAACGGCACATTTTGTAGGACTGTTCATCAAGTTAATTCTCCTCTTGTGTTGGCATTTCTGAATATGGTAATAATGACAAGGAAGGTTGTAATGGATTTCTCAAATGGGAGTGTTTTAATAGATTTTAGTAAATTACATTGTATTCCACACTGTAGTGTTGTGATATGACACACTGCAATGAAAGATAAAGTCACTAACAGACATAATCTCTGGTTCAAAAATAAATACGATGATTCCCATGAGAGATGATGCTAAACTCAGTATGTCCCTGGAAAGGGAGAAGCCCTGAAAATCATAAAACAATGCTGCTCTGGTCTGATAGAAGCAAGAGCAGTCAAAATGGATGGGGAGAGCTGTTCCAGATTTTTGCAGTGCAAAAGCCACTCTTGTCATGGTAGATGAGCTGTAAATTGAGTACTCTAATGAAGGAGAGTTGTCTCAGCATGAGGGTGACTCAGCATGACTAAAGGTCCCAAAAGCCTTGAAGTAATCTACATGCAAGATGAAATCTGTCTGTATCATCTTGCTGATCTTATGGATCTTCATAATAGTTGTGTGAGGTGCAGGTGCATGGAAGAAAGCTCATGCTGAGATAGGATTTATTCCATATAAAATCTATCAGGTTTGTGAGAAATCCTCCCTGGCATAGGCAAACCAAACTGCAGAATATTTTAAAAATGTTAAAAGTCAATTCTTTCTGCCACTAACATTAAACTACTGTAATGTAGACTGGTTAATGATGGTCCTTCATGAAATAAGACATTAATCTCCACTTTTAATGTAAGAGCCACACAACGTGCTTCAGCCTTAATCTTTTATGAGTTATGAACTCTTCTCCGATTCATAAAACAAATAAATCACACCTCTAAGCTATCATCTATTTATTACCTCTTTTTAAATGCTCAACACAGTATAAAACAATGTATTTTCCTTGCCAAAGGTTGTCAGCTACTGAGTAACATTTGGGAATCAGAGTCCAGTTTCTGAGTACAGTTGGAAATAGGTTTTTTCTTTGTTCCTGAAGACAGCCAGCTTCCCAGAAGTGCATTCATGGAGATGGGTGTGCAAATTCATCCTATGCTTTCAGGCTGTGTTTATGTGAGTGATCCAGCTGATTCAAAAGACAATAGAAAGTCTCTGGCCTTCCTTTTTAGAGAGACAGAACCTAACCAGTAAATAGGACTTGCAAAGCTATGAAAACATGAAGAGAATAAGGGAAAAGAATCATTTGGAGCGGCAAAAATCAGACTAGAACAAGTATTCAAATTATTAGGAGAATAATCAAGCCAGAAATCACTACTGCTTTGCCTCTAAGATGTTCTGTGCTTATTTCAGTGTTACTCTCTTTATAGTAGAACCATAACCCCAGAGTCTATATACACAAACTGCAGGTCCAGAGGACCTCGAAGGGGTTTGTGTGCAGGCTGGCAGCAAACTTTGCACCCAGTGTTTACACTGAGAGAGAAAAAGAAGTAAAAGCATATTTAGGAACCTTCTGTGCTTCTACTCTTGAGGACAGTCCTCCTGGTTTGTTCTGAATCTACATCACAAGGTTGGCTGTCTGTTTAGCTTGGCTGTTTCCAAATCCTACTGGTGTCAGCAGGGATTTTAATTCACTCCTTCCACCTCCTGCCTACAAAGACCACAGCAACTCCCATTGTAGCCTCTGACCTTGGGCTTAGATTTCAAAATCTCAGTGACCCAGAGGAATTACTGAAGTAAATAAATAAAACACATGCCTCCAAAGTGCAGAAGGCATGAAGTGTAGTCCCTTGAATCCATGCTCAAATTTGTTCCTTCACAAGTGGAGGTTTATGGATATAGTGGTCTGCTTTTGAGCTATACTTCATGTTTTTCTTGTCTATGATTTCTTTTAAGGAATTGTAAAAATACAGATTTCTCAGGACAATTCTTGTAAGCTACAGTGAAAACTTATTTCATTCTGGCTGTGCTACAACTCCAGCACAGGCTGCATTTCTGCAACCCTGGTCTGTCGACAAAGAAAGAACACAATAACTGCTGTGCTTTATAAGGATACTAAAAACCATATTAATACTGACCAAGGGCAATCAAGCTTTTCCTCTTGTGATATGCTGCATATTCCATTAGACAGCTCTCAAGTCCCGTGTCATAACTGGGCAGCTTCTTTCTGTGAAATGCACGTGGAATTGGAAAACTGGAGCTCAGTTACCTGGATTATGCAGCCAATATTTTCTGCTTCTTTTGACAAATAATAAGGTTTTTTCCTGTGTAAAGGACTACTATAATAAAAGAAAATCAAGAGGCACATCAGTAAAACACAGTCCCTTGAGAAAATAAGCGCTTTCCCAACAAAAGAGGAAAAAAATCAGAATTCAGAAAAAAAAGAAAGGGGAAAAGAAGCAGAATTCAGAAGCAGAGTCCAGCAGAATTTAGGAGAAACACTTAAATCTCTGGACAAGTAAATGGTTGATGCTGTTTTATTTGTCCTTTTGTCTTTAAAGAACTGAAGTTCTTGGTGTGTAATGATGTAGTGATGGTTACAACTTGAATTTCAGTTCACTTTTCCCTTAGCAATGTTTCCTCACTCCACGAGCATGGTGAAGCTGTTGGGGGGAAACTCCCACCATAGGTGCTGCTCAGATATATTTGCAAAAAGAATCATGGATGGTCATGTTAAAGCACCTATATAGACTCACATGCTTTAGCATTAGAAAATGAATTCTAGTGCAACTTCTTGTTTTTGAAGGAGCAAAATGAACAAGTGGAAAAAATCTGGTCATTAATGACAGCAAAGCTTCCTATGAATGATCACTGTAGCATACCTCAGGTTTCCAAAGCAGCTGTTGATAAATGACACCAGAAGGTATCTTTTGGCTAGGAAAGCTGCCCATTTCCATAAAGATTATGTTCTGCAGCCCCTGCAAATATATTATACTGCTCTTGCACCACTCTGTGGAATTTCACTTTTTATTTCTTACAGCGTCATGCAGACTCAAGCAGTTTGGACTCTTTATTAAAACTAAGAACCAATCTGTAAAAAGTCCCTTGATTGTCTAGACAACTAGTTGTGAAAGTCAGCTTTGTTTCGTTGACTCTGCGTCCCTGGGGGTACCGACACTGCTCCTTCTGTTTTTGTCTGCCAATACTCTTTTGGCCGAAATTCTGTAATTTTTTCCCTGTATCTGCCAATTATTTTTGTTTTGGAAACCAACTGAAAAATGTTTCAGTGTTGTTTCCTGATACTTTTTCTTTTTTAATAAATAAATGCCAACAGCCTGGAGGTTATGAGCAGCCCTACAGTAATAAAAGGATATACACAGCAGGCAGTACTCAATTTGCAAAAGAAAAACAGATTAACATTTCAGGTTTCTGAGGGCTTTTTGTCAACAACACTACATTTTAAAACATCAATCTAGTAGTAATTGCATTATCAGTGCATTCTCAGCTGATTCTTTGGCTGACTCCCTTAATATCATGGAATGGAGAAGTCTATGGGAAGTCTTCTTAATATATATAAAAAGTGAAAGCTTGATAACAGTCAATTTGATTTGACTGTATGTAATTTCCATTTCAGGGACTAGGATGATGTGAATACATGGGCAACGGTAGGAGAGTGAACACCCACAGCCAGGCTACAAATACTGGTCCCAGGTCCCTTCCCTGGGCATTTTTACAGAAAAAAAGTTCATTGTAAGCTGACAACGAAAAAGAGCACTTTAAAAAAAAAAAACTCAGCAGAGACTTTAAGAAAACACCGTGGGAGTATCATTTCCCTGTTCCTTTAGCAGATGCTCTGCAGTCACTTTTCAGGTATAATACCACTGATTGCATCCATGCAATGAACAACATGGAATGAGACACTGCTCTCCTGCTCCGAATTCCCTATGAGCCTTCGAGAGCTGTCAGAAATACCCTGAATGCAGGCCATAATCAGCTCCTGGGAACCTGCTGCTCCTGAATGCCCTCACTGAGCACCTTCCCCACCAGGCTCAGCCAGAGGATGGCTGGGTGCAGCTCTTCTCTTCAAAGGGGCTTCATTTTGTACAAATAATAACTGTGAATTACATGGGAATACAGAGAGGCTGGTTCAATGCTGCCCTGGGCAAAGGCTTGAGTATTTTTTTATTTCCTCCTTAAGTTGCCCCAACTGCTGGAGTTTATGCTCTGCTGGTTGTCCTCTATGGTATCTGTCACCTGATGGGAAATAGATACTTCTCTTTAAAATTTTGTAGCATAGGAAAGCAATCTGGAATCTGATTTTATGTTCATTCCCTTAGACTCTTTTGATAATTTTATGTATATTAGGGGTTTTTTTCCTTCTAGTGCCATTAGATTTGTTTTGAACTGAAAGGTCAGTTTCTAAACCAGTATAAATCAATGTAATTACATTGATATTTCAAGGATTGCCACATCTTTCATTAATTCCTATTGCCAGAGAGAGTGCAGTTGTCTCAGAGGGAGAAGATATAGCTATATATATATATGTATATATATGCATTTTAAGTCACAAAGAAAAAAGAAACTTCTGTGAACAATGTAATTCTGTAGCATGTCATTAACTGTGCAATTAAAGCCTAGTGGTGTTAAATGATCGATACAACAGAATCTCATCCAGCCACCTCCAAAGACGTCCTTAAGTTCATCACTGTATCTTCATGAAGGAGAGACCTGATTCTTGTACAGGAGACCCTCTTTTTCTTATTAAGAAAAATGTGGTTTTCTTATTTGGTTGTAGTCCATTAGCAAGCTAAAAGACACATTCCCAAGTAAAACAACCCAAGTGTTGGTCTTACTTATTTTCATGCAATGACTCCAAAACTAATTCCTATTGCTCATCTAATTATATTTTCCTCCTTTTATTGGTCTGTTTGTGAGAGCCATAGTTTTCTGTGTTCTTTGGGCTGTATGTTAAGTATATATGGAGAGAGAGATAAGGAATTAAAATTATGTAAAATGTTTAAATGGTAAAATGAGAAGTTATGTCTTTAGAAATCATTTCTGTTGTAAAGGTGCACCTGTGGTTATATGGAGGTCTTTTCTCACTTTGCAGGGAGTTCCTACTCTGTGCAGTTCTGTAGCTTCTCTTCCGTGCCTGCAAAAAGCAGCTTCACATGAAACTGATAATTCTCTCCAGGGAAAGAGTAGCATTGCCTATAGCCAAAATATGTTTTATTGAAAACAGAATCTTCCCTGTCAGGTCACATTGCTGCTGCTGAACTTGAGGGATACCAAACAATGATGCCAGGTTTGCCACATGCTGATAATGACATCCATGCCTGGTGCACAGATAAAGCAGCAAGAGCACCTGGCCAACAACTTCCTCTGCAAACCAGCATTTTCTCTTGGTTTTGTGTGATAAGAAGCACTGGTGCTGGTGTTTGAAAAACACTTTAGAGAATGAGGTGCTGCACTTGATAAGAACAACCCTTCATGGGTCTGTGGGCTGGTGTGTGGTAGAGAAAAGGAAGTTCAGAACCTTAGGAAATGTTTTAGATGCTTTTTTGAATGTCACATATATGCACTTCCATCCCCTCTTGGTGCAGGTCCCAACTGAGGTTGGGACCATTCCATCCATTCCCATTCCATCCCTCTCTGAGCCTCCAGATATATGAGTGAGGCAGACAGATAGCAGACACAGACCACAAGAGTTTCTGAGCCTAATATTTGAATGGAGGAAGTAAGGTAATAAAAAGGAAACCATAATCTGGCCCTGAATTTATTACTTCAAAACACATGGCATTATAAAAATGTATTCCACTGAGTAGATGGCATTGCACCTACATCCTGGCATAGGTCTGGTCTCTGATTTCTCTGTCTCTCCCATTTTCCACAGCCTTTTGTAGCTTTGTATTACTGCAGCCTTGTGTCACACGCTGACTGCATGCTGTACCCAGGGTCCCTGAGCAGCACTGGAACATGACCTCTCTGCCATGACTGGAACAATCACTACAGAGACAGAGCTTGACAAATCATAGAATTAACTCTCTCTCCACTTATTGCAGTTCTCTACCATGTTGCAAACAATAGTGGAATCATGAGACATAGCAAGTCTTAGATAAGGGATCTCAGGCCATCACAGAGCCTTGGACTCTCTAGTTTGAGAAAACATCTTTCTTATTTTTGTTTTTTTGCCTTTGTCTAAGTTTACATATATTTGATGTCACATCAGTTAACATAGTGACAATTCTGTGTAAAAATACTTTACTATCCCTTAAATTTAAGAATCAACTTTGCATAAAAAACCAAAATTGGTCTAATCCAATTTGCTCTGTTCAAGTTCAGATTTTCAGTCCCTGGAGTTGACACTGGTGAGAGACTCTGGGCTGAAGAACTGGGCCCATCAGAAAGTTTTCTGCCTTCATTGTTTTCCCTAAGAAAACTAGACTGTCACTCCAAGAGTTCTGGAGAGAGAGAGAATACTATTGAATTCAAGTTGCACAAAGTGTAATCGACACCAAGAACCTAAGTTGCTATTAATTTTTCCTTCAGTGCCTTTAACCTGGGTAATTAGAACCATGTATTTTACATCAGACCTCATATCAGTTCCTAGGAAAGGGTAAGCAGGGCAATGTTCCAGTGATTCCGTCCCTGCGGTCCAAATGGTGTTTCACAGATCTCTGTGCTGAATATTTAGTTTAACGTTTTTGGAAGTATTCTGGCAAGTTTTAAATCTTTACAGGTGCTATTATTAAGGTGTCAGTTGTCATGGAGAACAAGATAATATTTCATGACATAGAAATATCCCATAATCATCTCAGGTGGTTGATGATATTGCTGCAAGGCATAGTCAAACTCTTCTTCACATCACTGGAGACTGAGGCTTCACATCACTGGAGACTGAGGCTTTCCCTCTACTCCATACAGCCCAGCTATAATCCTTTTTGATTAGAGCCTTTTCTCTTTGATGCTCCTCTTTGTCATCCACGCACTGCAAAAATTGCTCTGTGTTGAGTTACATGCTTTGTGCCATTTGCGTAGTTGTCTTTTTTAACCTAGACGCAAAGCTGCCTGTGCCTGAGCAGCAATAGGATTCTGACTTCTAGTAAATCTTTGATTAATGAAGCTCAGGTAAACAGATTAGTCATTAACCTCTGCTTCTCATGATCAGATTACTTATTGATGTGGAGTAGTTGTGCTGCTCCCATGCTGCCAAGAATGGGAATCTTGCTTTCCTTCAGACTTCAAGAATCTTCCCACCATCTAACAAGACCTCCCTTTTAAGATGGAGATATTAGCGAGCTAATGCCTCCACAGGGAGTCATTTATTTCCTGTGGGATCTCACTGCAACCAGAGAACTTAAATGCAAATATTAATAGCTGCTGCCCAATAGTGGAGTGTGCTATTTGTATCTCTGGTTCTATATTTTTGCCAGACAGCTGTCAGTGAAGGCAGCTCAGCTGTGGCAGAGGGGAAATATACACAAAGTAAGCCAATCTTTTAAAAAAATGGTACCCTGTGAATCCATGTCTGTGCAGGACAATTGCTAAAACAACCATTATATAATATCCATGTCTGTATACAAACAGAAGATTTCTTTAAATTCATTCAAATATGCTTAAATTTGGGCTCTTTTTCTGCTCTGTTGGTCTGCCAGGATGGGCAAAAGCAACTTGTGATCTAAGGGCAACAAGAGAACCAGGGACAAGAATCTTGCATCTCTGTCAGCTTCATCAGGTCTATTTTTACACGTAGTCATGCTGCTAACGGCCTGTGTGAAAGAAATGAATGAAATTCCATCATTGTTTAAGAAAAGATTCAGATTCAGACGTTGAACAGAAATCTGCTGGGCACTGCTTTGTGACTATCGCTGCAGTGCAGCCCATCTGGGAAGGGTTTGCACCCTCCCTGACTCCCAGGTTAGTCCTATCAGTTTCCATGCATACAGAGATTCATCTTCCAGAGGAATAGAGCTAGATCCAAAAGGAGGTCTTGTCTTTACATGACCTGCAAATTTAAATGTGGAAGGCTATATACGACTAAAGAGCAGAACTGACCTATGCTTACCTGCAGTCTGTGAAAGCAGAGAGAGAATTCCAATTACACACCCATCTAATTCATTGATCTCTAATATAATGGATTATATTTAAATCTGAAGACATTTACACTGCAGTCTTGGTTGCAAAAAAATTGCAGTCAGAATAGATAAATGAAGCTTCATATTTTCAGCTGATCAACAGAACGAGCTTCATGTTTGCATGTTTAGTTTTGCATCTTGTAAACCCCTGTCTTCACTCTTATTTCCAGTCCCAGGATCCCCCATGCACACAGCTATTAGCAGATGGAAATCTAGCAACCTGATCTGTAGGCCCAGTTGGGTAATCAAACATTTAATTACTAACAATTATCCATTAATGCTTATAAATTAGGTTTCCAAACTACTTCTACAGACTGCAAATATTTGCATCTAGACTTGTCTGCAAAAATGGAAGATGCATGTAAAAATCTACATTGCAATGTCCAACAGTGCTATTTTCAACTGGACTCTTCAGACTCACACAGAAAATGCAAACATTTGTTGCCTCAGAAAGTTATACAGAAAATTAGAAGATTAAATTGAGGGAACCATGAAAATCAGGTCCTAAGTCAAAATCCAAGCTTGCTTGATTTCTCCCATATTAAGACTCTTCTTCCTCTTTTACTCTCTCTTTTTCTTCCTTTTCTGGAATTTCCAAGCACCTTGATTAAACATTTGCCTCCATCCTACAAATATATATTGATCCAGGGGGTTATTTTATTCTGAATTACTTCCTGATACTAATAATGATTTTTAATGACTCATTAAGTATCTAAGAGTGTTGTTTATTAAAGTATAACAACATGATTTCAGGTAACACTTCATAGATGAGTGTGTTCTCTCCACTAACATTCACAGTGTCACAGTATTAATAAGGTTGGAAGAGACCCTAAAGATCATCAAGCCCAATCCATAATCTAACAGCCCATCAACTGAACCATGGCACCAAGTGCCTCATCCAGCTGCTCTTGAACACCCCAGGGTCGGTGACTCCACCAACTCCCTTGGCAGCCCATTCCAATGGCAGATCACCCTTTTAGTGAAGAATTTCTTCCTAGGAGAGACAGTAACCCTCTCCAGTAAGAACACACTGCGTTGCTGTGCAGAAAATGTAAACCAATTCTATAAAAGAGTCCCAGGTCCCATCCTGTTAAGTTAGTCTTGCCTTTTTATAATCGCTTGTTTCTACTGCCTGGTTTATTGAAGTGGTGTGGTTATGGTCTTGCCCATGTGACCTCTCCTTTTGCTCACAAGGGAAATGTTGGAGTGGTATTGCAAGCATTGGAACTTCAAGGCTACATTTAAATTAATAAATTCAAACATGTCTGGAAACATTCCCGGGACTAGAACAAAACTGTTTATACAGTCACCTGCTAAGCTGTCCTCTGGCATGAATTTGGCTTGTTCCAACTCCTTCTGTCACTGAATGGATCACGGTCACAGCATGGCCAAGGAGCAGTGCACATGAAACTCCCATTTTTTGAGAGGATAAATGAGTTTATGTGCATATATGCTGTCCACCTGCTGGCTTTGGTGCTTATTCCTGGGTGAATTTTATTTGCCAGATGAGACAGAACCAAAATGCTTTGAATTTTGTACCCAGGCAAACCATTTTCTTTGGAGAATCACAGTGATTTGAGGAAAATGTTGCACATGGTAGGATGAGAATCAAGTCAATATCAAGCAAAATAAAAGGTGATGCATATACAAACTTAGCCTTCTAGTCATAACCTGGGTTTGTATGAGTGGGGTCTGAAGGGGGCAAAACCTGGGCATAATAAAGACAGGGGGAGCAAGGTCTTCAGCTGAAAAATAACGTCTCTTATGCAGTGTCAGGCTCAAATATTCTGCCAAGGAAATAGTGATAGAAAGAAGAGGGTGTGACGGTTTAAGGGGATTTTTGTAAAATATGATTTTTTTTTAATTTGCCTGAGTGTTTTATTCTTTTTAAGTAACTCTGAAGGGATCATCTAATTCTTAGATAAGCCATATTTAGTCACCAGCCCAACATAAATTATTTTAAATGGCTACTGAACACAACAGTTGCTTCTACTGAGAATGCAAGAAGTTTTTCAAGGACTACACACTTTCTCTTTTTCTTCCTCCCCTGGGGTCTCTCTCCCATCTTTTTCATCTTTTTTGTTCTCTTCCTTGATGCCCAAGATGTTTCCATTAGTCTTGCAAATATTAACTTCTTAAAGCAAACAGAATGTGTCAGGTACAGGAGGCTGCAAATGGAAAATTAATTGAAGAGCAGCGTGTAGACTTGTGTTACAGGATGTCCTCAGCATGCATACTCAAACAGGGGCCAGCCATCAACTTGCTGCCCCTCAAAAACCCTCAGACAAATGGAACACAAGGCTGCTGGCACACAGGAGATCCGCACCAGTTTTTGAACAGTGCCTGATAATCAATTACTCTGTGGTGGATTTATTTTTACAGGTTCACTGTTGCAGAGTAAGGCTGACTTCACAGCCAAGACAGACCCATTGCCTTTCCCTTGCTCAAGGCCTCACCCAAACAAGGTCCCAGGAGAGCCATGAAGCAAAGCCTTTTACCATCCTCTTTCCAAAGCAGTAAGTCCCACAGGAATGGTCAGGCTGTTTTCAGCCATAAAGGTCCTTTTAACTCATTCCAGTCAGTAACGGCCAAAAAACATTTCTAACCGCTGTTTGTAGCTGTGAGAAGGAGCCTGTTGTCATTTTGGAGCTTCTTGCAACCTCTAGCAATGCAGTGAACATAAATTGATCAATGAATTTTACTGCATTGTCTGTTTCACAAATTGTGCACAGATTATTTGCTACAGATGCTTTGTGAAAAAAAGAAATTTCTTGTAGGGTTCATGACAACTATTTGTAATCTATGTAATTTTGACTAGACTCTGTTGATAAGAGCGATTTTTTTTGGCTCATTGGTCAGAAGAGTTCTAGATTTCATGTCCTTGAATGGCATAGGCCAGAGGATGCAGGCAGTTCTTTCCCCCCATACTTTGATGTATGAGTACATTTGACAAAGCTTTATCTCCTAGAAAATTATTCAGTCTTTCTTTCAAGCCATATAGAATTCTCCTGCTTTCAATAAAAACCCCAGATGTTCCCATGGCTTCCCTCTCATTAAAATAATTTGCTACAGTATTCCTGGGAAACTAATAGAAGCAGTTGAGAATACAAGCAGAATTTGTAATGAATTTACTCACATTTTTTAATAGTTTCCCAACAAAAGTTTCAAACTTACCAGTGGAGCTTTGGGCTGTTCCTATTTACTTGTATCCAGACTCATTATACCTGGTTTAGTGACACCAGAAGTCTATACCCTTTCCTGGCCAATGAAGAAAAATAAGCTATCCCAGGTGGATTGCATTTTCCAAGGCTGGTCTCCCTACTGACTGCAATAAGGCCTAGAAAAAACTGCACTTCAATTCGATATTTAAATTTAGGTGGGAAATCACCCGGCTCCATTTGCTCGCCTTTAGAGTTGGTTCTTGGAGAAAAGGGATGGATCACAATGCTGCAAACACACAAGGAAATCTATCAGCCACCTCCAGCAATTCTTACTGGTCTTCTCTGATACCACTGAGGTTTACTTGAAAGAATGCATCAGGCTAAAGGTTGTTTCCACTCTTGCTGATATTATAACTTTATTTCTCAGCCCTCTCATTGGCATCCCAAGTCTTTTTTTACTTATCAGGGGAAAAGCTATAGGTCAGATCCTCAACATGCACAATATTAGCTTTCTAAATCCTTCTTTCTCTCAGGATTTACTTGACTAGATAATTTCTATTTATTTTGGACACACTCTGAGATCATGTCTATAGAGATTTGTGGAGGAAAGTAGAGATGATACAAAGGATTTTGGTTTTCACTCTTTACCTCCCCTTGATCACCACCGACAACAGACTTTCTGCCTCCTTTCACATCTCCATTTTCTCTTTTCCCCTCAGCACTGTTTCTCTGCACTCAGCATCCTGAAAGCAGTGCTGTAAAGTCTTCCAGTAAATGTCTCATTTAAAGAGTTAGGAAGCCTGAATTAAATAGGGCAGGGACTCTTGCTGGCCTGAGTTAATGGAGATGTCTTTTAGTGAGTTGTCAGCTCTGAGCAGTTCAGCTCTGCCAGCGTCATGTCAAACTTTCCTCCCACAGTTTAGCAGTGTATGAACAATCTGCTCTGAAGGTGTATGATGGCCTTTGGATGGGGCTGTGGCTCGTTTTTAGGTGTTTTCTCATAATTCAGGGCCACATCTTATAACCTTATATAAGTGAATGAGAACATCAAGACACCTGGGTTTTGGAAGCAGGACCAGCTCTCATTGACTGAAAGACAGACCAGAAACACCATTGTCTCAGTCCAGTCTTGTTCATAAATCATGTTATGTCCTGCAAATAATGAAAAATATGGATTGGTTTACATGGTATCTTTAGAAGACATTCTGACAAGTCTGGAATATGAAATGATTCTCATTGGTGTGACTGAAGTCAGAATTTGGTACAATGTTGTCCAGCAGCTGGAAATTCCATGATCATAAAGGTAGTCCCCTTCAATCTTTAAAGAAGAAGCCTCTAGTAGTAGACGATGTACTGGTAGTGATGTACTGCAATTAAAATATTGGAGCTATTAAAAATTAGCACTGCTTTGAAACTTCAAAAATTGGGCTAATTTGTATTATGGAGAAATCATTGAGATAATGAACAATTTCTCTTGGCTGGTATCTGCCATCACCTGAAAAATTCATAAATGTGAACATTTCAGAAGTGACAAAACTTCTGTCTTTTTGGAAAAAAAAAATAAAAATTGAAAGAAAGGTTGATTGGCTTCAAGCTTTCTTTTCTGAAGTACACACTCTCAGACCATCAGCACACACAGAAAGTTGTGCTAGCAATGCTTTTTTGATGCAGAAAACCATCTTGTGTTTTCACATATGCTTCCAAACACGAGACGTTTCCTCGTTTTGACAAAATGTGTTCCCTATATTTTTAGAGCTGGGTTAAAGCCTCACTGCTGAGGAAAGGAGACAGGGCAGTCACACAGCTGGTCCCTGCTTATGTGATACAGAGCAAATGTCAGAAGTGCTGGAGCTGATGGGGAAGCGACTGTGCCCTTTGCTTCCCTGTCCCTGCCCTCCACTTCTCTCTTCCTCCCTGTGCCTGACCCCTTGCACCAGGAAACCTGCCTTTGGTTTGCAGATTGTTCTGCTCTTACCCTGCCCGAGAAACAAACAAACAAACAAACAATCAGAACTCATCTGTATGGAGAAGATACTGTTGATACATAACCATGAGGATCAGAACAACTAGTGAGAGTGCAAACAAGGGCAAAACATGTTTGCAGTGTGTTCAGGATGGATTGCCCAACATTGAGGGAAGCAAAACACGAAAGTTACACTTCCGCCTGACAGCATGAGTGACTTGGCACAGAAAAAACAGGTTTAAAGGCTACACTTGCCTTTCCTCACTCACCCCCCTCTCTTCTCTTGACTGCTTCCCTCTCATCCAGCAAAGAGGTTGTGATTAAATCTTTCTAAATAGGAAAGTAATACCAGATTTATAAGTTTCTCTAAAAAAGTAAAGAAATGCCAAATGAAAAATAAGGTTGGCTTTGCAGAGGACAAACAAAGAGGAGGAAGAGCTTTCCAAGCCACGCAAAGGTAGTCATAGCTCATGTCCCACCACAGCAGGTGGGACAGCTCACATTGTCCCCTGAGCAAGGTAATGTCTAGTATCTTCCTCATCAGATTTCATCAGAGAATCAGAACTAACCTACATCACCATCCATCACTGAATTCCTGAAAAGAGTGGGTCTATGGTTCACAAAAATCAATAAAATATTGCTGTGATGAGAGAGCCATCCTGGAATGACGGAGTGTTTTTTCCTGCCAGCAATACTCTCACATTTACTGAGAGAGCAGAAGCTGTGATATCTGACTTAAAGTCTCTTGAAGTCTAGTGTTCTCCATCTCCTCTGCTAGTGACCAAGCAGTTTCTTCCCTATCAAGGCTGGAATCAATAGTGATTTTAAAGAAAAGAGCGCCAGGACTGTCCTTGTGGCCCGGGCACAGCAGGGTTCATGCTCCCTGACTGAATTTCCTCTGTGTTGCCACCCAGCAACAGCCACTGCAGCTGATTGCTGCAGAGAGTCCTGGATGTTGAAACACACACAGTCTCTTAAGGCTTCCTCCTTGTATGATCTGTCTTTTCATTCCGCATCTTTTCCTGCCTGTTTATTTATTTGTTTATTTACAATTTTTTTCTCAATAATCTCACTAGAATATACAGAGACTAATACTCTTTAGAGCTATTAAAAAGGCTGCAGGTACGTCTTATGTCCTCACTTCCCACTTCAGACTACTTCAGGAGCCACTTTTTTAAGGCTCTCAGAGCAGCTTCCCACGGGTGAACAGGATTCAAAACTCCACAAGATGGTCAGTTGGTTGTTCAGGAGTTTCAGGAGCTTTCACAGTTAGAGAAAAGAGCATTATTACAGAAAAAAGCCCCAGGATTACAACCTGACAGTTCTGTTGAAGTTTGATCCAGCAACCTTGAACCTACTGACAAGGCTTCCTGATGCACCTCTATATAATCAGCCCGTTGTTCCAACTCAGCCCTTGGCTCCAGTGCAGACACAAGGGCTTCACTGGGGACAAAAATAATGGAAACAACATCACATCGTATTAACAACACACATGCAAATAGACACTGTTGGCTATATTGTTCTGTTGGGCTGCTTTTACCATAGATCTAATCTCTTCACCTTTGGCACTGAAAATGTGTTTTAATTAACCCACTAGCAAAACATTAGACTGAGATGGTCTGATCATTTTTAACTTTATTTTCCTGAATGAAAACAATGCTGGCCAAATTTACTGTACACTGTCACCTTAATTACCTGTCTCAGACAATCCCTTTCCTACTCACTTGCAGTTTATCACAGTATAACACAAAAACTCTTCCTCTAAAAAAAACTTTAAATGCTTCTGAGATTCAACCCATAGATTGCTTGTGCAGCTATAATCTTAAAAAACATCTGCTACATTTGTGTGGTAAAGGAAGTCTCTTTAGAATACAGCCTTTGATTTCTATAAAAGACAAATCAGGCCACATGTTTTTGTTTTGAATGCTTCTCATCACAAGAGGAAATTTTCTGCAGCTTGGAATTTTGAAGGCATGAAAAATGTATTTATTTTTTTAAACAAAGAGAGTACATAAGAACATCAACAAAACTCCTCGGAAGTGTTAAAAACCATTCCTCTATCATCTTTAAAGAAACACTAACAACTGCCTGACCCACATTTTGATCTACCTTTCTGTCTTTAATTTATCTGTGTCATATCATGTCCTTGATCCAAACATATAACTCCCACTGACATTAGACCTTAGGAGCTTCACCCACCATTAGCTCTGAAGCTGCTAATAGCCTACAAGCAGAAAATTAGCGGGTTTAACTGGGCTTTTTCTATTTGTCTCTCAAAGCAAGTGTGTTGATAGTGGTTTGACAAACTGGGTTTGACACCAGTGTGAATTGAAGGTATGAATTGAAGGTACCTTGTGGCTTAGTGAGCCCAGAACAGATTTCTTTTCGCCTGATTCTGAAGTAACTGTTCTTAAAGAAACTATGAAAAAGCCAAAGCTTACAGTTTTCCATAGGGAACGCTTCATTTTAAAACTGGCTTGTTGCTGCCCATTTCCTCCACCTACATTCCCTTTCTTCTTCGCAGGGATACTAGAAATGCCTACACCAAGCTTTTTCAAAACCAACCACACATCTTTCATATTTGCCAACCACACAAATGCTTCATACTCTGGTTCTCTCCTCTGCGTCTGTCCCCCAGAAACTGATGAGATATTTTCAACTAAAACAGCCCCTGTTGTTCCCAACATCTGCAAGGGTCAAATCTTGCCTAACACGGGCTCTTACTCTTCAGTGTGGAGGCATGTGGTTTCATACTCCTCTTTTTCAGGGTTAAGGGAGTCCACATCTCCCTATTTCAGGTCTGGGGCAAGAGGGGAGCAGAAGGAATGCGGGAACAGGGCTCAGCTCCGCACTTCCAGTTACATCACTAGGTGTTACATCTAGAATGGTGCACCTCTAAGACACTGTGTCTATTGTCTTGGCAGATGAGTCAAATGAACAATCAGTATCTCCCCTTGGATGAGCTTCTGATTACCATGGGTTTTTTTTTTATTTTTGCATGCTAGAAATAGATTTTTACCATTGTTTTAAGTGCAAAAGCTAAAGTTCTGTAAAATTAAGTTTGAGAAAAAACATAATGATGAAATTGTAAAAACTGCTCACCAACCTCATAGGAAATTCCTTACAGTTTTGAAGATCTGTCAGGTAGGTGTGGCTAAAAGGTTTCCTGCTGATAGCAGCTGTGACCTGCACATGCTTTTAGGTGATAACTGCTGTCAAAGCGAGGAGACAAGCAATGAAGGCAGAAAGACACTTCAGTTGTAGCAGCTTGCATAGCTCTCATACAATTTTTATTTTCATTCAGTGGAAATACTTTGTTAACTGTCAGTTGTTTTTTGGTTTGTGAGGAATTTTTTTAAGTTCACTCATTTTTCTTAAAATCATTCAGTGTTAAACAAGATTTAACTTATCCCATGTTTTAATGCCAGAGAAGTACCTAAATTCATATATACAAGTCCCTGTCAACTCTAGGTGTTATCCAGAGCTCACTGAAGCCAATACAAAGGTACTTGTTACCTCCAGTCATTTTAGGGTCCACCCGATTCTGACTTCAGCCTGTGGCTCCCTGCTTTTCCTGCTCTTTTCCTGCAAGTCTCTAATCAGCTTCAGCTTTAATATTCTGTGAAATACAATATTCAGCTAAAACCGCGGTAGACTTTGTTTCATCTGAAGATTTACTGCGAAAGGGGATAATCTTTCATTTGCATATGGAATGGAGAAAGTCCATGGAGATAAATTTTGAAAGGTGGGAAGACTGTCATATGCTTGATCACACATGGCCCCAACAGAGGTAACAGGCCTTAAGCAGAGTGGACAATGAGTCAGAGCTCTCCCTGAGCTCCCACCGCCCTATTTTCCTTGTAGAAATTCCTTGCCCAGTCAACAAACCAAGTTCCTCCACTCCGTGTTCCCGTGCACTTGCAAGAGAATACACAGTGCAAATGCACTTTGGAGCCTCTGCTGTAAATGATGGCAGATGTTTTTCATTACAGCAAAGGAGCCTCTTGTGCAATTAGAGAGACAGAGCTTTAAAAAAAATTTTGCACAGAATAACATTGTATTTACATAGTTGTGAAATTGCTTTTCTGATAGAGAGGCAGATTTGCAAAACATTTGGTACATTTTTTTTCAGTAATCATGTCTTCCCCTTGCCCTGAGTTGAAACATTCCTCGTAAACAACTATCTCCTCTCCTTAGTAGCCTCATCTGTATCATGCATGGAAAAGAGATCCTGGACTAGTTGTCATTCAAGCATTTGTCCTAAGTCTAAAGGAGTGCATGGAAGAGTTCCCAGAGTATTCAGTGAGGTTGAGATTGGGCACAGAGTTGTGGGTGCAGTGAGCAACCAACCCACTCCACCCTGCCAGGTTTCAGCTTTGATTAATGAATGTGCAACTTAACAAAGATTTACAAAGCTTTTCAAGTGCACTAGAGCTCATTTTTAACCAAAGTTTTCACTGTTTCGTGCAATTTCCGTAGAAACATACTGAAAACTTGGGGCTTTACTTGAAGCTGTGCGAGCTGTGTTGAGCTCACAACTAAAAGTGTGATCAGAGGGGAAGCCGAGTCCTGAGCTCAATCCTGAGCTGAATTTAAGAGTTGCACAACTACCTACTCTCCTGACATTCCCTGCTCAGTGTCAGTCCATTCAAAAGATTAAGCAATTCAAGAAAGTTCAAGCACGCATTTCACTTTTGTTGAGGATGGAATATCAGCTATGTCAAAACAGCAAGTAGTCAGGATTCTGCTTTGCTGCAAATCTAGACTCCTTTTAAAAATTCTAACTAGATTTGTGGAAAATTCAGACACAGGTTCATGTATTACCATTGCAGTTAGATATTCAGCTCTTCCTTACAGTTATGACACTGAGTTATAATGTATTTAGCCTTTTTTAATATAAATAACCTTGTTTCTCAACTATAAAGCAAGTGCAGGTGAGGGGGTGTTGACTGTCACAGCAGGACTGAGAAGAGGGAGAAGTGTTTCTGCAGTCCCTCACATTGGATGGATTTCTGACCTGTGTCTCCTGCATTCAGAGATGGAGAGGACAGGAGCAGCTTTTTTTCCAAAGAGCTCAGCTCCCAGTAGTTCCCATTATAACTCCATGACTCAGCACCTAGCGTGATCTCTGTCTCTGACACAAGCAGGGGGAAGAAAAAAGAAATACCCAATCACCCTTGGAGCAACATGTCTTGCTGACAGTTGATTTGCCAACAGCACTCTGTGCCTTTGTATATTAATTAAGCAGTGAATGAATTCATTAATGTTGCCGACACAGAGAGCGAAACATACCTTCATTTCATAATGCCTAATTCCATTATCAACAAGCTGAATTCTGCCCTCAGCTCACCTACATGATAACACTGCTGACACCAACAGATGCCACACAAAACTGTCTGGGGGCAGTTTTTGGCCTGACTTGTTTCATTGTGCCACAGACAGCCATGGAGCATTTTCATTCCTGCAAGTAAATTTTCCTTCAGAAGCTTGGCAAAGTAAAACCTCAGACACTTTTGGGCTCTTTGCCCAATTTGAGAACAAGGGGCACAAAAAAAGGTTCATTTTTCTCACCAGCTACAACTTTGATTGACATGGAAGGCTGGTCCTATTAAACTGAGATCTGGCTTGGGTTCAAAGTATTTGGAGTCCTACTTACAAACACATTAAAACAACTTTAGCAGAGATTTTGTCAACCTATCAAAGACAAATCAAGAGTGATTTTCCTGATGTCTCTGCTGAATTGGGTAAATTTCATTTATTGACTTCAAGCACTGCGTGCTGGTAATTTTTCTCTCTGTCTTTTCCTCCAGAGGAATTTGACATGATCAGATCTACTCTGATGTTTCATAATCACATTTTCTTTCCCCTTCCTCTCTCCTCCTTTGCAGAGTGCTTTGTGCATCGTTTCCAGGTATAGAAGATGTGTATGTCACAAAGAAGAGATGGGTCAAATTCAGAAGTGTGCTTAACCAAAGCTAATCCTCCTTTAATCTCTACTGTCCTGTGCTTGCTTTGACTTGTATCACATGAAGGCCCTCGGAATGGCATCTGCAGGACTGCTCAAGTAAAAAGAAAAGTAAAAAGAAAAAAAAAAGCCATTGAGCATAGATTTTATGGGATGTGGAATGGACTAAACCCTTTCAGTTTCATGCACTTGCAGATTGATGCACTGCAAATTCATGGGATGGAGGAAGAAGAGGATGTGAATTTAAGTACAGCAGGAAGGGGGGTAAATGTGTGTTGGTATAAATGTCACTTTCAGGCAATAAAAAACAACAGGAGGACGTTTCCCTTTGAGGGAAAATGGACATTGTGTAGTTGGGGACACTGGAGCTCCGTGCATGTGGAATAAATCAGAGTAGGACTGTGTACAGGATTCACTGTGGTACCAGAGAGATTCCTGGGACCTTATCTGGGTCCAGAGAGTTCATCTGGATGTCATATTATCTTTTAATTGGTATGGCACACACTTCTCACTAGCAATCAATGATACTTGTCCCCTGACCCTCAGGAAAGGCAGAGAGATCCATCTGGGGGCTGCCAGGCTCCTATTTCGGAGGAGAAAATATTGCAAGTGTTCTTGATCAGCTCATGTGTGTAAGGCTCGGTGTGACAGCTTGGCACATTCCTTGGAGTTTGTAGTCACATTTGCAAGGATTTTGAATGAAACCCATGTGAGCCTCAGTGGTTTCAGCTCTGCAGGCACTGATCCTAGCATAGACCACAGTGTATAACTCAGCCTTGAAAGACACATGGTGCCACACAGTGCTATGCCAGCATGTTTTTAAAGCCATCAGCAGTCCCTTGAAATGATTGTAAGAGCAGAAACACACTAACCTCCTCCCATGTAGAGCCTTCCCAGCTCCTCTGCACATGCAGAGCTGGCCTGGGGCTTGTTAGCTGGAAAAACATGGGATGGCAGGAGCAAAAGATCAACAGGTTCCAAGTGCCCAGAGGCATCCTAGGGTGCAAACGGGTGTTGTTGTTGTTGTAGTCCTTTGTCACCTTCAGTCCTGAAGATCAGTCAACCGAAATGTGGTGCTGCCTTGGATGTGCTGAAAGCTTCTTCGGGAGTGCACCTTCCTTACTCTCAGCCTGGGGGCTGTAGGAGCCGTGGGCAGCTGGGCATGGTCTGTGGCTCTTCTTGGAGCAAGTCTGGCACACATGTCCTTTGTTGTCTCCCTTTCCTGGAGGAGAAAACTAAAGCTAAGCAAGATTTAAGTGATGTGCTCAAAGTCAGACTGTGATTCAGTGATCAGCTGAGAAAGCAGACGTGCTGTGCTGGCCACTATTCTTGTTTCTCCCAAGTTAATGTGGATGGATTTATTCACCGCATATTTATTTCGTGGGTTTCTTTTTTATGACATTTCCTCAATTTCTTGACTTACAGTTTTCATTATTGTGAAATTTGATTTCAGAACCAGGCAAAATCGCAGAGCAAGGCATGTTTGCACCATGCAATTTCACTCCAAACGAGACCCATCTCAGCCTGAGGATTGCATGGAGAGAGAGGATCGATTCTGAGTTTGCCAACTGACGGGATCATGAGAAATATTCTGATTTTATTTGGGTCCCATCGAGAATATTTCATATGCTTGCAATACTGGCTAAGTTTTGGGGTTTTTTCTTCCTATTTATTTGTTGTTCCACATAGTGAAATAGCTTAGGAATGAAGGAGCACTGCTTCTGGATCCCCTGTACTTTGAGCTCCTTTGTCCTTTGCTTTCTGTTTCCTCCTCAGTACATGCTCACACAGATATTCCCTGACCAGAGCAGGATAGGCAGGATACAGAGATTCTCACAATGCCAAAATGTAGCTTGCTGGCCTGGAGCAACTCTTCGATTTTTCACATTTATGTGAAACTATAAAAGTAGGTAAGAGCCATGATTTTATCCCATGCCCTAGCAGCTAGAATTTACATAAACTTATAGAGGTCTTGAAATCACAAATGCAAAGTGAAGTGTTGTGCATCATTAAAGTAAATCACTGTCACAGAAGGCTAAATCTCTAACTAAATCTCTCTTTTTAGAATCACCCTCTGGTCAGTGCAACCAGCAAACAGTTTTGCATTCAGTATTTTGTTGATCATGTTAGTTACACCAATCTCTATTTTTATTCTAGAGTCTCATATTTGATATCATAGAGTTACCTCCCTTAACTATGTTTAATTTGGCTTTATGTTTATTTATTTTCTTTGTCATGTCATTTTTTCCTCTTATTAGTTTTGTTTGGCACTTGTATAATAACACTTTGGAAACATTAACTAATTAACCTTCCTAATACTCCTGGGAGGTACTGTAGACTACGTCAGCCTTACCCTGCTTCCCACTTCATGATGAAATAAGCAGGAGTTGTCTGATTTGCATAAGGATGAAAAGAAAATTTTCTGGGGCAAGACTCCAATCTGGGGTTTCTAGTTTGGATTTCTCCCTTTCTCTTTTATACTGGGTCTACTTTACAATTGATTATTGGTTCAGCTTAAACAGGAACAGCAAACTATGGCATTCTACCTCCTTCTCTGAGATCATTATCACTCAGTACAGGCATATGGGGCATCTCCAAGCCAAACACACAGTGTTCCCATCCCACTCATCAACATCACAACCACATACAGAAGAAAAGTTAATGCTTGTACGACTGATCCTTTTGGCACCATAAGTGGTGTGTAAAAATACAAATGAAAGAAAGACCTTTTTATTGGATACTATGCAAACCTCTATGAAAAATAACCTTTATCTTCAACAGACCACAAACTCCTCTGTATATGCACCTTCTGGGTGAGTATTGAACCCACTACCAACTGTTAGAGAGCTGCTGTAGGATCATAGAATCATTTGGGTTGGAAAAGCCCTCTAAGTTCATTGAGTCCAAGTGTTAACAGTGCCAAGCCCACAACTAAAACGTATGTCTTGGCCAGCATTGGAAAAGAAGCCTCTCTAGAGGATGGTTGGAAGGATAATTACCTTTTTAACTTTATATCTGGGATATCCAATAGATAGGTTAATGTTATCAGAGGGAGGAGTAAGAATAGGGTTAGGCAAATCAACTCAGTCATAGGGATGAAAGCTGCTATCCCAGGTAGCCAACTCCCAGGAAGCAAAAAGGCAGGTTCATGCCTCAGGAAGAAGGAGGGCTGGTTTGTGCAACAGAGAATGGGAGAGACAGTGGGAACAGCGAACCCAGTGGAGCCCTCGGATGCTTTAGGCACTCAGTGCCTTTCCCTGAGGGTGTGTGGCTCAGACCAGTGGTGTGATGCAGGAGCAGGGAGGTCCAAGCACTGCATGGAAGGCTGGGAGGAAACAGGCCTGTGTGCCAGGACTGCTCAGCCTTATGAGAGGGAGAAGGAAACGCACAGCCAGTTGAGCTGAGGCAGCCAGGCACACCCCATGCACCTGGACAACCCTGCACTTCCAACCAGGTTACTTCCACTGCAGGTTTTGCCCTTGAGATGATTATAGCCTCCCTCTTTTGCAAACCATTCCAATGAACTTGTGTGTAAGCATGTCTAAACAATTCCACATCACCCCTTAGCTCCCAAGACCTTGGGTTTGACAAGGTCTACTACATTCACCTCTGTGCTCATGGTATTACAAGCCAGGCAGTGAGAAATGCGAGTGCCTCAGTGCACTGTAGCATGGGACAGGTCCCCACAGAGGGGCTGTTAGAGTATAGCCAAAAACAGAACAGCTGAGAGGAGCAACAGCACGGATTCAGCATTTTTCTTCCAGCATTGCAACTGTGATGGACTGAATAGTCATTCCTATACTAGGTAGCCATGCCTACACTGGGTAGCCATGCCTATTCAGCAGTGAATCACAGCAAGAACCCTGTGCATGCCCCAGCATGCACTTTAAATGTTCCTGACTGTTTGGATTGCACAGAGAGGATGCAGAGTGCTGCCCGTTCCCTGCTGTGATACCACTGCCAGGTGTCAGCAGACCCCAGCTCCTCAAACCAGAGCCATTTCTGCTTGTGAGGGCTGCTACAAGTTCATTCTCTGTGTCTGCCTTTTCCAAAGAGGAAGAAGGTGAACTAGGGATCACGGGGGACAAAAAGGAGTTTGATAGAATATACACATGTGTGTAAGTGGAATACACAGCCGTATAATGTGGAAAAGCGCAGTTTGAAATGTTTGTGAAATAGGCCAGTGGTGGTCTGAAATGTCAGCACTTCTCTCCTTTTTATGTGGTAGGAGAATAAGATTAAATTCCCCTTAAATGCCGTAGTGGCTTCTGCCTTATTAGAATCATCTCTCATAACATTTTTAGAGTATTGTGTGGAATCCACTTAAACGAATCCCCATGAAATGAAGAGAGCTGTTAGAATAATCTGGCTCTTGTGCAGTGGGCTCTGCCTTGCACAAGCAAGGGTTTTGCTGTGTGCTTGAGAGGGAGAACAGGCACCAGCTTCCCAGCTATTCATTTTTAAGTATCTCAAAAGACACTGAGATACTTGCAACAATATTGTATCACACTGCTATTTGAGCAAGGAGAGAAAGAGCTTTGAATAATTAAAATCAATTAAAAGGCTAAAGGATAGGGATTCTTCTTGTCTACTGAGAACACTTTATAGCAGTGGGTAAATGTTTTCTTGCCTTTTCCAATAATTATCTCTCTCAAACACACCTACCTACACACAGTCTTGTGCAGCCACAGTCTCTTCTGGTTTAGATTTTGGAAGATCTCAAGGTTATGTGAGGGTTTATATTCATGACCAAAGCCTCTCGTGCACCTCGGATGGTGGTTCCCAAGAAAGGTGGCTCCTGCTGCCACAACCTGGGCTCTGATGAAGAATAAAATCTGTTCTCCAAAGCCTGTGTGTTCAAATCTTTCTGGAAATATGTAGTTACTGACAGAGCCGGGCTCAAAGTGCCAAAAAAAAAAAATTCTAATGTCTTAGATGAACACAAATTGACAGCACTTTGTGTGTGTGTCTGTCTGTGTCTGTGTGCGAGTGTCTGGTTTCGATTCACAGGCTGGGAGCAGAATGGTACAAGAGCACTTTCATCTCACCAAGCCATAGTTTAGAAGATTAACGTCTGCCATCTTGCAAAAGAAAAAAAAAAAAAAGAAAGAAAAGAAAACCCAACTAGCCCCTTGATCTGCTCCATCAGCTGACGTCTTCTCTGACTCAGGGCATCTCCACCTGAACGCCCACTGACCTCAGCTGTTCCTGGCAGTGATGCAGCCCCATGAAGCAACTCCGAGTGGATTGCATTACCTGCTGGTGAGGTGGTAGTGATGCACACAGCGTAAGCCCAGGGAAACCTTCTGCCTCCTCATCCCCCTTGGCATGCTTCTCTCCCTCCCATGTCACACTGCCTCTCTCCTGAGAGCCCCAAGCATTTGGCTTTCGCTGCTGCCTTATTCAAAAACCCCCATCACTTCCCATAGCATGAAATCCCTGTAACAGAAAAGAATGAATTGCTGGCTGACACATGCCCTGCGATAAAACAGCAGCTTGTGAACAAACACATAAAGAAGCCTTTGGGTCTGGGTTGGCTTCAGAATAGATCAGTTTATTTCTGCTGTGATTTGGGGAGTACAAACATCTTTACATTAGCAAACAGCACACGACAGGATTTGTATCCCAGTGAGGAATGTGCATGGCTTTTGGAAAGGCCTGGTCCTACCTTGGCACTGCCTCTATAGAAGAACAGCCCTGTACACTCATACTTGCTACCCCCAAAATTATGAGAGATTAATAGCTAACTTTGCCTTTAATAGACCTTGTTCCCCATCCCTTCTTGCCTCCTTCCCCACTTCACTGACTAAGTGATTTAATTGAAATTATGGAAATACTTTCGAAAAATGCAGTGAACAAAATGACACCTTTGCTTTTGGGCGAGAATGCTTAAAATCAGAATTTTTCTGTGGTTATCACAGGGAAAAATTCTGTTTGTCATTTTTTAAATTTTTTTCTGATATGCATGAAATGATAAAAATTTGAAAATATATATAAAGAGAGGGAGAGAAAAGCACCAGAGTATGATCCAGGTGGCCTGTTCTTTGAAAGGAGAAACTCCTGTGCTGCCCAGTGGGTGCCAGTGCTGGACGCTGTGGGGAGGAGGGCAGGACACAGGTGAGTTGAGGATTCAGGCTTAGACTGACGCAAAGGACTGGAAACAAGTTCATCCACTTCTGCCCACGAGCCTGGGAAAAGCCAGAGTTCTGTGCAGGGCACCAAATAAGAACACGCAGTGCAAACCCGTTTAAGAGAGTTGACAAGAATCTTTTCTCCATCCCTGTTTAAGACGACCTTTTACTGCATGATCTGGAATTTCCTTGTGCATTCCTGGCTTTTTTTAGAAAAGCACGTGCACTCTTTTTTTGCCTAGTATTTTTCATCCAGCTCCCTTAACAAAAGCACGGACGATGGCATCTCTCTCCTCTCTGGGTTCCTGGATAGCAACAGCACTGAGTAGTTTTCTGTGGTTCAGATGCATTTCAAACACGGGCCAATTGCCAGGATTTCATTAAGTGAACAACATTTGAATGTAACCACATATAGTGCTGCTTACATCCACGGAGCACCCAGCGCCTCTGCATGAAAGCAGATGTTATGGAAACAGCCCAAGTCAAATAAGAAAGGGAAGATTACCTCCCTAATGAGCTAAAAATTAGCTCTGCACCCTCTTGAAGGGGTCAAAAAAAATCCCAAAAAAAACCCCAAAAAACCCACGCAAAGAAAACCCCCCCACTTGTTTTCATGAAATAAAGTGTTAGTGGCACAGACACACAGGCAGGTATTAGCAGGTGTAAAGCATTTTCTCTCTCTTGTATAGAGATTTTATAGATAAATGCAGACTCAAGACTTAATATATCCAAGTGAATCTAAATGGATATATACTACTTCTTCCATCGTACCAGTTGTACCAGTAAAAATCCTCTGAATTTCTTTAGCTCTTAGATTTATTATCTGCCTACTAGGAAGTGCTGTCATCACTGACATGTTTAGACAGATCACCATTAACTAATTACAGTCTAAAAAATATTAAGGCCAAAATATCATTATTTTACATATATTTTATTTTAGAAAAAAATCTTTGACATACACATAGCATATGGTGTGTTTTGTCCTTTGCCTACACAGTGTGTTCCCTCCAGTTTTAATATGGAAATCTTACACACACGCTTCCCCTACATCTGCCTCAAAATACTTTTCTCCCTTCCTTGCCCGTCACTGTCCAACAGCCATGTGCTCTCACCACTCGGGGTGAAAGAAAGGGACAGGCTATGGTGCCAACCAGCATTCTGGTGCACAGTTCTTTGCTCAGCATTAATCTGTTGCTGTCATCATCATCACCACTGCTGGTTTGAGCACAGGCTTTCCTCTTTTTTTTTGGTGGGAAAAATAAAAGGGTTTATTGGGAAAAGGAGGCAGCCAAAATACAAGTCAGTGCTACTGGGCAAAAAGCTTGAGGGAGTTCTCCATTTTCTCCCAATTTTCTGTCCCTTTTGAGCTTACTGAAAAGGCACAAAAGGAGAAATTTTAAAAGGAAGTCCCTTCCTGGTCATTCTCTGCCCATACAGACATTTTCTTCGTCTCACCACTCCTTGGAGACTCTCCATCCAAGAAATACAGGGAGGGGAAAGCAGGGAAGGAAAGAAATATAACTAGTTTCAAAGAAAAACTTTTTCCCTCATCAGCAGAGCTGAAAGGCTTTGAAAAAGCCTCACTTTTTTACACAACAAAACAGCTACACACACCTTCTTTCTCTTCCCCTCTCTTTCTCCCAGGAGGAGAGAAGTTAAGAACCTGAGAGATTTTTTTGTAGTTCTTCATTACTTCAAAATGAACACTTTAATTCAAATTTCAGCACAGTTTTGCTCTTTTTCTTTCTTTTTTTTTTTTTTTTAAATGAGCCATTGAATGAAAGGACTACTTTATACATTTTTTTTGTCTAAACATTTTTGGAGGTGGAGTGATCATTAAAACTTACTGATACATGAGTCTTTGCAGTTTGCAATTTGGCTTACACTGAGTAATACTTATTTGTCTGAGCTAAATTAATGTTGATGGATTTCTTTCATATTTCTTCCTCGCTCTGAATAAGATTTACTGAATGTAGCTTTTAAATGTCATTATATATGTGGTGTTAATTCACATCTGCATTTTTGTGCTGGGAGGGGTAACCTATTTTCTGCTTCTAGTCTCCGTAGCTGGGCTCACATGTTTCAGGGGCTAGTTCTGCCATTCACTGCTTTCAAAGAGCCCCTGATTGGCTTCAGTGGGAGTTAAAAGCACTTCAGGGCTTTAAGAAAGAGGTCTGATCAGTTTTTAAAGCATTCAAAGCTGAATGGATTTAACTATTATCTGCTAGTTTTCAGAAATTTCAGTGACAATATGATCCTTGGTGCACTTAGTGTGATTTTTTAAAAGGATTTGGTATATTGTGGCAATAACTACAGAGCAAATGCTACTTACAAGGAGTCAAAATCAGTTGTTCATCCATCAGAAAGTCTCAGCCCATTGATGTGATGTGGGAAAGCTCATCTGGGAGACCTTGGCACAGCCAGGCATGTTGGTTGTGGGCAGGCTGGGACCTGGAGCCCCAGTGATGCTGACTGAAACCTATGACAAATTTATGTTGCCTTTTCAATCCATGAATCACCCCAGGGACCACTCTGGTCCCTCAAGGCAACTATACTGTTCCCCTTCAGCCCTTGACATCCCATCTGTGCCACATCAGCCCAGTTTTGCTGGGGTTCCGCAGAGAAGCAGGCACCTGATGACATGGACCTGGAAACAACCAAAATGCTTGGGAGATGTGAAGAGTGCTTGACAAAGCACCTTGGAGTCAGGGGTTTGAAGAGTGACAAGTGCATTCCTACATGTTCCCTCCTTACCCCCGTGATCCATCACGACACTTAAAAACAAGCACTTCTCAGAGCTTAAGCACCTGCATGAAGCTTGGCATATGGCTAACTGCTCCACTGAAAGGGGGCTACCATGGAAGTAGCAGCCCTTTGAGTCCAGAACTCAGCTAATGGAAATTGGAATGGCGCCGCTGATTACAAGGGACTATCCTCATTAGCACCAAGCAGAGAGTTGGAGCTTTATGAAGCATAAAACACACCTCTGCACTATGTCCCACCAGAACCCAGCAGCCCGAATTCTGACCTTTAAAATCATATTAGCTTGGTAATCTCAGTTACAATAGTAAAGTGCTCTTAAAGAGATATGGTGAATACTGAGGCTTATGTGTGTGTTTATATAAAACATATATATCTATCAAACTGACAGCTGACTTTTAGTTAATCCTTTATAATTGTGTTTCCTTGAGAATATTATGGAATGTCTGATTTGAGGAAAAAAAATGCATAACCATGTTGATTTGTGGCAGAATTATACATGTGTGTATGTGAAGCTGATCAATATGTGTCATTAGTGTCTACATACATAATTTTTATGGCTCTTTTTAATAGGGTTTGCTTTATGTTTTATTTTGAGATTGCTAATGAAAGACAGCTATTTATTTATAGGTCAGCATTAAGCTTGTTGTGATGAAATATGTATTTACTTTCTTTGTACTTGATAAGAATAATGCATGTACGCTTATTATGTTGGCAGCATAAGATTTATGATCTCCACCACTGTTAATGTCTTGGCTTTTCAATGCTTAGATTTTGTAAATGAGCTGATAAGTAGATACACTGTTGTTACTTAGCAACCTTAATTGAAATTTTTTAAACAAAATGCTTTCATTTTGGAATTTCCCAGGTAATATTTTTTTGGCACTTCCTTATGTGTTTATTTTCTATTTTCCTCCATTTGTTGCAAGAAGATACCTCAGTGTTTTTTCTTCCTCTTTTTATAATTAAAAGAAAACAAGAGAGGTGACAAGGATAGCGAGTTTCGGCCGGTGATCCACAGCTTCTCCTTCACTCCTGATTTTTTTCCTGTTCATGCGTCAGCAAAGTTTTTACGAGAAAATTGCAACGTCCTCTCACTACGACCTTTTCACAAGTTTTCAACAGCACGTAAACCTGCTGCAAAGTTTATTGAAGGCCTGTTGCAGGCAGGCTGCTGCCCAGGAGCAGAGGCAGGCAGGGCAGGCAGCTGTTCCAATGGGGATAAGCAGCATCCCCGAGCCACCACTAGGACCTGGATGACCCAATATCTGCTGTGGCAACACCAACTCCACCTGCATCTCTAACCACGGCAGCTCATGCCTCCCCAGCAAAGGCACCAGCCATGCAACCCCACCCCTCACCCTGTTCCCAGAAGTGCTTGGCACAAGGTTGATGTTGTTACTATTAATGCTTCTCAAATTATTTTCTATTTTTATTTTTTTTAAGCCACAGGCTCCGTGGCAGCTGTCAGGCTGTCCCTAAGTGCTTCTGAAAACATACCTGTAATGCGAAGTTAGATGTTGTGTTAAATCACACATCGGCTCTCTGGTTTCCTGTTAGAAAGGAAAAACAAAACAAAACAAAAACACAAGCAAATAAACAAAAATCCCTGTGCTTCCATCTTAGCACTGAAATTGATTTTCCTTTATAATTTCCATAATTGTCTGAGTCTTCAGATGCCATAAAAGAATCACACCCTGTAATCATGGCTGTGACCCTTCAACAATTATTCATCCTTCTCCTTGAGATCTTTATAGGGGCACAATGTCCACAGGGGTGAGAGACCTGTATCAGATTCATCCCTCTGTCTTTTTCCTTCGTGCTTCGGTTCATTCAATACCTTTGTCAAATGTAATTATATCTGGGTAATGAGGAGATGAGTTCCGAGCCGAAGCGAAATAGTTACAAGGTGTGTGAGCTTGTCCCACACACAGAGGCAGGAATTAGAGGCTGAAGAATCAAAGCTTTTCTTGTCAGTGTGATCTGAGAAGTGTCAGAGGAGCAGGAGCTACCAAGAACAGAACAAGCCAGGGCTGATTCGACCTGGCTCCATTTGCAGATGGCAGAAAGCACCTGGATCCTAACATTTGTTTAGAAGAAANAAAAAAAAAAAAAAGATATTTTTTATCAGAGGCACCAACTTAGTAAAAATCATCCATACTGTATTTAAGAAGCCATTCCATTAAACTCAGGAGGGACTGGGATATATTGTTTGAATGGCCCAATTGTCCATCTCACCCCAAAAGTTCTTCCAAGAGATTGGAGTTGCAGCAGCTTCACACAGGCAGCCAAGATCAGAGTCACTCTGTCCAAGCAAGCACCAGACTGGGTTTTATAGCTGGTTTTTTTTTTAATCTCCTGGTTTTGTGTGAATTCTGCTGAAGGGGAAAGGGTGTGGAGGAGTCAGTACTGGAGCTCCTAAAGGTGCAGCATCCAGCAGCTGCTCAGGAAATAGAAATCCCCACGTCACCAGGCTGGGAAGGGCAGCAGAGGGAAGTACAAAAGCTGCTACCCATTCACTGCAGCCAAAGGTGTTTCCTTTAGCTCCTCTTTTCTGAATGTGAGGGGGAAGAGATGGAAGGAACAGCCATAGAACCTGAGCTGGCAGCATGATGTTCATTTTAGGAGAAGCTACTGGCACAGAGAAAAAAGAGCGTTGGCCTTTCAGCACTCAGGATGCAGGCTGACACCCCTGAGGGTCTGGAGAGGAGGCTGGCACCCTGCCTGGGGACACACACAGCTCTGGTATCTTCCAATCCCCTTACCCTGAGGATCTGCAAGGTTCCCAGTGTTGCAATTGTGTGAATTTCCAGTATTTTGCTCACTTAGTCATTCAAATTACTGCTCATTTCAGGTTGGCTTTACCAAGTCATGTCCTGCCCCTCTATCAGAGAGTAAAGTGAAGTGATTTATTAAAAAGAATGGTAAAATCTTCAGCATGATATGATACCTGATTTGTCACCCACAACACTGCTGCTGGCAGGGACTGGAAGTAGTAAAAAGAAAAGTTTCACTTTAAAGCAAAATTCTCAGTGACCACAGAAATCAAATACTCTCAACAGCAACAAAAAAATATGTGGATATTAATATTATTCATTCACAGAAATGTCAAATTTCTCTCCAACCCTCCTTGCCTTCTCAAAACACCTAATTGAACTAAACCCTTTGACCTATTTTGAGTACTGCTCTCGTAATGGGGGTAACTGGAAAACATGGTTTTATTAGGAGGTCTCTCAGGAGCATTTACATCACTCATTGCAGTGAGTTCCCCTGAGTATGTTGAAATGTTAGTACTGGGATGGAAGAAAGTTTTATGAAAAAGCAATTGTTTTTCCCAGCTGACTTCACCCGAGTGCAGCCAAGACAAAGCTTCTCACTCACACACCTTGGCTCTTTGCCTGCACGACGTCTCCACAATATCCAGTGGGTGGAGAACAGGGGCTTTTCCTTTCCCACCACCTGACCCATCACGGCCAAACCACTCCAGTTTGAAACTATTTTTAAATCCAAAGGCAATCCAGCTGATTATATAGTGATTGTAGGAGTGATGCCATGCACAGCACCTGGTGACACAGTTAAGGAAAAGCCAGGACAGTCCAAATCATTGTCAGCACTGGGAACTCCCTGGGATGGCTGGAGGGGCACATCCCATTGTGCCTGAGAACCCATGGTCTGCATCCTACTCTGCCCACGGAGATGCCACCCCCTTGCTTTTAGCAAGTGTAGTTTGTTGGTTTGGTTTTTCCCTTTGTTTAAATACTTCCAAGTGGTCGAGTCCAGCCTCAGCACAGAGGCGGCCTGAAGCCTGTGTCCCTGAAAGCCATGGGAGGTTCTCCACTGGCTTTAATGAGGTTGGAGCAGCTCTCCCATTATCACACCCACCGGCTGGGTTGCTTCAAAAGCAAGATTGCAGGGGTGATATTTTTCTGCAATGCTGGGTTCTAGAAATGCAGGTGACTCCTTGTTATATTACTTTGTTGGAAATATTTATGGCAACATTTGTGGTAGGGATGGCTTCAGCACTCCAATTACTGGGAGCTGCTTTCTGTCCTACAACCCCAAGGCCTGAGGGCGTAACCAAAACAAAATGATCAGAAGAAAAAAAGCAGGAATGGGAGCTTTTTTAAAAGTTTCAGTACATATAAATGTACTTAATTTTTCCCCAAAAGTATGCAGTTCTGATCAGGCTTAATAAAACCCTTTGAGACCAAGGATGTGGTAAATACAAAGCAAAGAGTAGTGGATTCTGTAGCTTCTTGGTCAGGACCAAACACCCACGGTCCCATCACAGAGACACAAGAGAACACACATAGTGTATCTTCATTCATTGACATGTATATAGGTGTCTTTTGATTACAATCTTGTTTAAAACCGATTATGATCCAAGAACACCAAAATTCCAGTAGCATGAAAAAGACTTTCTGCCCCTGTCCCAGCAGCAGGACCCTGTATGCTCGGTGCTTCTCTCCCCTGCTTCTCCTCTCCCCTCCAGCCTCTGCAATCTCCCTCCAAGCAAAGAGTCTCCTTGTTAAAACCTCAGACATGCTGCTCAGAGCTCCCACATGCTCCTCACATCACCTCCCATGCTGTGGCCCGGTCTTGGCCAGCAAATGATAGATTCGTGGGACAGAGGGTTCAAGGAGGATATTGGCCCCTTTCCCAATCTGGATGAAGTCAGGGAAAACTCATCCCATTCCTCCAATGAGGTTTGTAACAGCCTCTCATGAGCATGGGACTGGGGCATGCTCCTACCTGCTCTCTGGCTGCTCTGACCTGACCTGCCGAGGGCCTGGTGTCCAGGCACTTGGTTTTTGTTGGAGTATGGAAGGGAGGATATAAAAGAGGATGTTACACAGTCAGGGCAGTAAATTTGTCTCTTGGCATCCTGCTTTGATAAGAGGAGAAAAAAAGAAAAAAGCCCGCAACACCATGAGTAGCATTTTCAGGACAAAGTGCCTGGCAACAGCTCTAAAAAGAGGAGGGAAAAACCCACACGCCTCGCTACAATTAGGTAAAAGAATTTAAACCCACATATCCTCAGAGTCAGTGAAAGCCCAGACACTGGGCAAGATGTGGCTGTGGAATGGCCCATACCTCCAGAGGGATAAAACCCTGAATAACACTGTGGTATCCTGGCAGCATGAACAACAGTAATTTGTGTGTCCTGGCTGTTAGCAGCCACTGTCCTGGCTGCTGGTTTCCAGAATAGAAGGTGACCCTGCCCTGGGTCAGTGCATTGCCACTGCCTCGGGCAGCCACCCTGTGCCCCCCTCACTGTCACTGTCCAGAGCTGGTTTGATGGCTAAGGAGCCATAGGGGGGTAGCAGGAGGGTTCAGGCATTTCCCAACATTGATGTGTATGGCTCCAGAATCACAGGGGGCTGGAGGAGCATCCCACATCTGTGGGCAGGTGTCTCCTTGTGCAGCTGGGTGCTTTGAAGGCAGCAAGGGGCTGACTGGTGCCATGGGACTGGCATGTGGGAGATTCCCAAAGGCTCTGATGCTCCTCTGAGTCACCATTCTGCCTCCTCCTCCTCCTCCTCCTCTTTGCTCGAGGGTGAAGGAGGACCCATGGCTTTCCAGGTCACTCTGATCAGGCAATGCCCAGATCATGCCAGCTCTGCCAGCCACTGCTGTGCCAGGTAGTGCCATGGCTCACTCTTGTCAGGGCTGGGCATCAGTGACTTTGCTTTTTTGCTTCACTTTCACCTGCAGAAACCAAAAGCATTAGTAACCCACAGCAGAAAGCTCAGGTCAATCCTCTTTCTTGGGCAACATACAGGTCTACACCAAATACCAGTGTCTGAGCTTGCACTGAGTGTCTCACCTGATTAACAAAGGAAGAGAGAAATCCTGCATCAAAATATCCCAAACAAAAAAACACCATCTTTCTGTGGGGCTTTGTAGCAATACTCATGGTCAGTTGGACAGTAGTGTTTAATGAGACCCATTTTAAATATTAACTACTGAATTTAAAGCTCACCATGCTAATTGGTTGGACTCAAAATATCGTGAAAATTAAAATAATTAGGCTGCAGGTTGCAGCAACTGTTAGGAAATAGTGGCAGGACAAATCAAGAAATCCTGAAAAGAAGAATTTCAGTATGAAGCCTATGGCATAGTAAAAATTACTGGTTAATCATATGCTAATCAAAACATCACAGAGAATCACAATTTCATATGGAGAGATGGCAGGGAAACCATACTTAACTAAATAAGGATCAGCCAGTGTTAGTGGAAGTCAAAGACAAATCCTGAAGTGACTGAATGAATAAAGAGCAACTGTTTCCACTCATATTGCCTGAGCATATTATTTTGTTGTCATGAAATAAAAGGGTTAGTTTTGTGCAAAAATTAAAAAATGGCTATTTGTGCAGCTTTTTCATGCTTGAAAACAGACTGAAATAAAGAATGATTTTAAAAATGTTTTCCTGTTCAGGAAAAACGAAAGAAAAGTGCTGTCTGTTCTGCATCTGAGCTGTCCATCCAACAGCCTGGGCTGATTTACCGGGTCCACACCTTTCATAACAGAAAACAGTAGCATTCCCTGCCCTGTACTCCCTCCTCTCTTCCTCCCTAGGGAGATTAGGTCATCAAAGTTCCACTGAAATGCTGTTTTCCAGGGATTCTGCAGGCAGGTTGGTCCCAAAGGTAAAGTGCATTGATTTCAAGATACAGAAATTCAGAGCATTTCTCTTCCCAAGCTCCACTGAAGAATCTGAATATGTCACTTCCAGGGGGTCTTGTAATCCTAATGGCACTGCTGGGATATATGGCATTGTTCTGCAGTTTTGGCTGAAGTTTCCATCACATCCCCCAGGAAATCCTCAGATGATTGTTTCAGTGCTTTGTTGCTGATTCTTGGCAGTTCCAGGTAGCAACAAGGGACTCAAGTGAGTCCCCCTGGAACCTGCAAGGACATGACCCTGTCAAGGGCTTCATCATCCTGTAGGTTAACTGAACGCTTGTGGGGACACCTGGCAGCTTCTCATAACCAGACTGGAAAAGTACACCCTGAGATTTGTCACCTCTACCCTCCTGCACCTCTAATTATTTGCCCATATATTGCATGGCCCTGCTGGGAGTCCTGGCAAGCCCACGAGACGTCTGCTCCCTCACGACTGCTCAGGCTGGAGACTCATACGGAGCGGGATTGTGTAACGCAGTAAAAGAAATCCCAGAGCAGAGTGTGTCTGATACACCTGGATTGGTTTGCAAAACAGGTGTGTTTTTGACTGGGCAGGGTGGGTCTGACTGCACCTCGCGTGTCGGGTGGCATCAAAGGAGGCACAGGGTTGGAAGTGGGTGATGGAGACAAAAGGCAGGGTTGGGAGTGAAGCTTGGGTGGAGGATGAGAAGCGGGAGAGGTGGCAGATGAGAGGCTGGAGTGTGGGTCATGTTTAAACTCTGCAACACTACTGCATGAATTAGCTGGGGAGTGAGCGTGGAGAGAAAGGCAAGAGTTGTGCCATAACAGGAGCATTTATTAGATGCAGAGGATGAATGTGCCACCCATGTCCTAGGACTGCTTAGGCACTGACAGCTTGGGTCCCCATCACCAAGAGGCTTCTCTTCACCTAGAGATGCCTAAAGCACCTCAGTGCCCTACATCTCCCATCACCCAAACCCTTCCCAGAAACTCATTTTCCAGCTTTCTTCCCCAGGCTCCTTTTCCCTGCTGATGCCTTTTGGGAAAGGCAGCAGTGTTTACTCCTGTTTGATGCAACAGAGGCAGCCCAAGTGAGGACAAGGCACAATTATTAGGACATGGCAGGGTGTGAGCAGTTGGCAGGAGGCAATGAAAGGAAGATTCAAAGGCTGGCTCTACCTGCTTCCACTTTGAAGGAACTCTTCCACACACGGTGTATCCCGTCACCCCAACACTGACTTGTCCAGACCAGTCAGTGGCCTCTGTACAGCAATTAAACTTTGCTGGAATGGTAAAGCCAGTCTCTATAAATCCAGACCCAAACCAAGTATTTTTTATGATGGAGGCCACAGCTTAATATAATTAACTGTGACTTACATGTTGGTTACTCTGGTGTGATGTCAGCTTCTCCACACTGTTTATTTTAATTAAAACAGAAATTGTAGGTCTTGAGTGCTGGTAATTACAGCCCGTGGACTCAATTTGCCAAAGCCCCTAATTAACCTGTTATGTGTCTACCTGACTTGAGGTGTTAGTTGAAACATGACTGGTGTAGTGGCATTATGTTGTCTGCAGTGATGGAAATACAGTAGGAAGACATGACAGGCTCTGTGATGGGGATCCATAGTTTAAGCTGTTCTGCATGACATTCCTTTCACTTTTATGTAGATTACTAGTTTCCTACATGAGACTTTGTAACTGATAAACTAGCTGAGAAAATGGATTTGATAAGAAGTAGCCCTTTTCCAGAATAATTTCCTCCTGTGTATGCTCAGTAGGTTTTGTAAATCTGGTACCTTTGTGGCAGCAGATTGCAGCAGGGCAGGGGGACAGGGTGTGCTCCTATGGGGATGTTTTTGTCTCAAAAAAAGGCCAGTCACGTTTCACCTCAATGCTTACAAGTGGTTCAGCCTGGCCTTATCAGCTCCCTCTGCCTCAAAACATTTTAAAATGCAAGTACTTCTCTCCCAGTTCATCCACAAACTCATTGTAGTCCCTCTATAATTTCCCATTTCATGCCTGTTATCAGGTTTATTATAGGCATCCCCCATAAAGGCTCTGCATATTTCCTTGTTCCCATATCTCCATAGCTACCCTAGTCCTTTCTGGACTTTTGTGGACCAGCCAGATGTTTCACCACCAGTGCAAGAAGTTCTGTCATTTCCCACAGTGGTTCAGATCAGGGCCTGGAGATAGACGCGCTGCCTGGCTTTTTTCATACCCGAAAAAAACACAACTCTCCATAAGCTTGGAGCTCCACTGACTACAGAGAGCATTTACCTGTAAAATAAGTGCTTCCAGATGGAGCTGCTTTGCGCAGATCAGCCTCTACAGAGTCTGAACCTGTGGTTTTGAGTCAATATATATACCAGGTACAAATTAGACAGCTCTCTGCTTAAATCTGCCATTTCATTATGTTTTCTTATAAATTTTTCCCCTTGCTCATTTCTGTTCCTCACATGCACCAATTTTGCAGGTAATCTGTACCTGAATGATTATTGAAGTAAACAACGAAAAGAGATGTGCAGGACAAACATCTAATATAGTTTTTTATTGGCTTTGGTGTACCCATCCAGCTTCAAAAATCAGTTGAACTATTAAAAGAAGGCAGCGTGCACTTTTAGGTACAAATGTGAACCGTGGTATTTCAATTTGACTTTTTTATGTCATAAAAAATGCAAGCATTTAATTTATGGACCAAATATTTGAAAAGAGAAAATACTCTAAGTCAGGTTTTTATTAGAGAGAGATGTGATATTTTTTCCATAGACCACTTTTCAGTTTGAAGTTAATACTGTAGGATATCAAAGAACCTTTAACCATTTTAAGCACTTTGTTTGCTATAGATTTCTCCTGCATTTTGTAGGGAAGGGAAGAGTATTCCATGTAACCTCTCATCATTCAAAGCTGTGTTAATCTGTGAGAGGGGAGCTGGGGGGAAGGAGAGGGGAGACAGAGGGAAAGGTACACTGTGCATGCATGATGCACATTAGCCGACACCTCACAACACATTAATCTTCACTCACAAGGAGAGACAGGCCAACTCCTTGGGGCTCTGCCACCATAACCCTCTCCTCCTCATTCATGAAGATAAATGCCCTCAGAGTGATCAGACATCATGTACTCTTTATGCACATGCCAGATGGCTGTCTTGCAAGCAAGCCAGAGAGAAATCATCTTCACTGAGAGCGAACAGGCAGGATGACCAGCAGCAGGGAACTTCCCACAGGTGTGCCGTCCTCCCGTCTGTCTGTCCACCCATCGATCCTCTGTCATCCTGTACCATGAGCTGGCAAGTCATCCATCCTCACCAGCTGGGTGGAGCTAGGCTGGGGTAGCCCTGTTCCCATGGAGATTGTTACTGCTTCCATCTATACCATTAAGGTGTAAATGACAGGGTTTTCCTAAATCCATTGCCCAGGAGCATCTCACGCAAGGCTGATGAGGAAACAGTGAAGAATAAAATGGGTGTGGAGGTATCTGGGGCTTGAGGAACAAGTCGTGACAGTGTGTTGCCTGGCACGATCTTGTGCTTGCTTTCCCTCTTCCTCCCTTCCAGAGGTTGGATGCTGGTGACCTCAGATAACCCAACAAAGTGCCCAGTGCCACATTATCCACACAAGTTCTGGAAGATGCTCAGCAGGAATCGCTTTTCCCAGCTGTGAGGCTGCTCGGAGGGCACAGGCTGGTTTGGAGCACTCTTACCCTGATTTCCTCCTCCCTCTCACTCTCTTTCCCTGTAATTTGGACATAGTAAGGGCCACAGCAGGAAATCAAATACTGTGGATGGAGTCCTGGAGCCAACTGTGAGGCTGGACTACCCCAGCACCTGCAAGTCTGGACAGAACCCAGTCTGTGTGTCCTATCGGTCACTGCCACTTCCCACCCTGAGAATCTGAATTCCCAGCAAGGGCAGCCTAATCCAGGATAAAACATAGAATTAAAGAGAGATTAAGTTTGTTTCAACAGCAAACTCTGAACTGTTGGTAATAGGCATGAGTCTTCTTGTACAGAAGGAGTGGAATCTTTTCCTTTAGAAACCAACAGCCAAGTTCCCACCCAGGGCCTCCAGAATCTTGGCCTATATTATATATATTAGAAATTGTTCTAGGATAATTATATTGCTGTTGAATTAAAGGAGATAGAGAAATGGTAGCACTAAGTACTTTCATTATTATTATCACTGACTGTTGCAAGGTTCTCACTAGAATGTAAAGCTCAGAGTGTCTTAAAATGACATAAATGAAAGAAAGACCTATGGGCTCTCAGCATTATTTTATGTCTTGAAGAAATACACAGAAAACTAGGCAACAGAATCAGCAGAATGCTGCTAGATCATTTATAACAGAAAATGCAGCAGATTAATTCAAACAGTTGGTTCTGGCTGTTCACAGAGCACTGGGTTAACCAGAGGGTTTCTCCTGCAGAGCTGTGGGACACTTCTTGACAGCACAGGGTATTAATCTTCACATGATATGCATGGAAATCACTGGGCAGGTGTTCATGAACCAGATCAATCAGAGAGCAGCATTGGAAGTTGCTGCTTCATTTGGCTGCTGTTCACATACTCACCTGCCAGGGAGAAATAACTGTATCATGAGCTGCTGTATCAATGCATTGACTTGTAGCCATGTGCTAGACAGCTTGAGGAAGAGACTGCCATGATTCAGCCATATGAAAGGGGTTATGTTTTCTAAATGGGAGTGAACTGGTCCAGGTTCAGATTCAAGACTTGAATTCAGAAGACCAGAAATATGTATTCCTCTCACTGTTTTCCCACAGATCTCCCCACCTGTATGTGCAAGAACCAGGGCTGGTACCTCCTCTTAGTTGGGCAACTTGGGTCTGTAACACCATTGCTCAACCACAGAGCCCCACTGCATTCTGACATAGACCAGTATGAGCTCTGGGATCCCTGAAGTCAGGAGGCTCAAACACCTCTAGGTTACAGGTCAAGAGTCAACATACCAGTATATTTAGGTTGCAAGTTCACAGTAGCAGAGACCGTTGCTTTGTTCTGTGTTTGGATAGTGTCCTGCATGTGAGGCCATGGCTCCAGGTTAGGGCCCTGCAATGCCACACTATTACAATGAAATTAAATAATAAATTAGCAGCAATAGCCATAGTAATTAGCACTTGCTTTGACTTGTTGCCACGGACCCACCAGCCACAAACATTAGTCAGGGTTTGTGAACATGTCTTCCAAACTGCAAATGCTTGCAAAACACCTACTGTCTCTTCACACATGGGAGAGGGGGGAAAAGTCAGAAAAACAGTTGCCTACAACAGATCTCATAACCCAGATTTCTCTGAGTTGTCTGTGTTTTCCTCTAGCTGTAAAAAGTCAGTTCCATGAGGCGCATGGGTACTGATCTCTGTCAGGTAAGGTCACTACACTCCATCTCCTGTGGGGAAGCAAAACGAGGATGATATTCAGCTGGATTTCTTCTGTCTGTCATTGAGTATCAGCCACAGCATGAGTTAAAATGGGGGCATAATAGGATAAATGAAAGGGAGTGATTGAGAAGATGTGGGCGACGTGACAGACAAGCAAGCTCCTTGCATGTTGATGAGAATGGCATTATCTAGGCAATGGTTGATTTCTTTTTGTCTTGTTTAAAGGGGCAGCATCTTTGAGAAGCCTGGATTTCTTGAAGGATAATAGTTCCATTGCAGAAAAATCCCATGTCTTCCTCGTGAATCAATTCTACATTCACTTAACCTAAAAAACCCACAAGGTAATTTAAAACAATTTCAAAAGCAATCTATCATGGGACAAGAAACCTTCATAGAAGTTGTCACCCTAACATGCAAAGAATGGGTTTGTGAATAATGGGAACACATTGTGAAGCAAGCTGATATTTCAGTGAGATTTTAATAAACCAGAGCATCATAACAATGGAAAGTCTGCCAGAATTCAAGAATTACATGTGAGAAAGCCTCTTACAGTCTCTGTGTTCATCTTTCATCAGAGATGCTTGCTAACACTGCCACACCGTTCTGCTTTTATAGTATATGCTTTATAGACATGCATTATTCCCAGGCATTTACTGCAGCCCTGCAATTTGGGGAAGTACAGAACAGCTCTACAGAAGTAAAATGCGTAGATGGATTTGAAAGCAACTCTTGCTGGAGAAGCCTTAAGGCCTAGGTGTGTTTACAACCTTGACAAAGTTACAGAAAGAATAAAGAGAAGGAGTAGCAAAGCATATAATTAAAGTAGCGTGATGTTACTGTGCACTTATAAACAGAGAAGGAATATGGAGAACTTTTATCAAAGGAGATGCTGCTCTGTTGTCACTAGCTTTTTCATACAGAGGTCGTTCAGGCACAGAAAGGCCAAAATGAGACATCAAGACTGTTTCTGCACAAAGCGCGTCTTGAAGAAGAGTCCCATCAAAGGTTGTTTGGAGAGAGCAACAAGAATGGACAATTTGGTTATGAAATAGAGTACTCTGGAGGCAGTTTAAAGAAGGCAGTCCAGGTCAAAACTGTTGCGATGGGAAAGAACTTTTAAATTGCTCGGGGTTTAAGGGGACCCAATGTTCTTTCTGGTTGATGAATCAGTTCCAGCTGGAGATGGGCCAGCTAAGGATCTATGAACAGATACAAATTCATATTGCAAGAGAGTATAGGAATTGGTAGGTATGGTTAGACTTCTCATGCATTTTATCTATGATCTTGATAGCACCAGCAACCCAAAACAGACAACACTGCTGTAGAGAGAAGAAGCCATTCCACAAGAATTTAGGGACAATTTCTTGATTCAAGGTTCTAGTTTGAATTGTAGTAGCAATCAGTGAGAAGAAATAACATTAATCAAGGTGATGTTCACAAAGTTACAGTGTCAGACAAAACTATTATTTTGTTATCAGAATTACAATTTGCTCTGCAGTATGTTGCTTCCCAAAGGAACCCATTACATGTCACAAACTATACTACAGTCCTCTGGTACTACTAGGAGTAAACCAAGACCAGAAATGTGGCAGCACAGTGCCCATAAGGAGAAAAAGGGAAAATAATGTTGGTCTGGCAGCAGGACAAGCTGCAACTCTCTTTGTGCAGAAAAAACTGCACCTCTCATTCCTGTAGTCAGCTGCTCCGGTTTCCTCCTAACATCTCATAAATCTGTGCCTTCCAAACTCATGATCTGATGGTCATGCACAGATATCTGCAGCTGTGTTATCCTCCTGCATAGGTTAGAGAAGGTGCCATGGCCAAATAAGACACCCAGCTTCTCACCAAAACCTTTACCCTGTGCTCCACTGTCCCAGCAACTGGTAGAAGTGAGCTGTTTTTACCAGCTTTTGGCTTTCCCTGTGTCAATGTTTGACCCGAAATGATACTCTATACGGTTCCTAGCAGTGGCAGCAAACCACTGAACCTCATGTGATCTGCAAGGGAAACCCACTTGTCTGATTTTTGGCTTACACCTTCCTGCCACAGCACTTCCACCTCCCCCAGTCGCCCTACCAAATTTCTGCATATCCAGACCTGGCCACTGCCACAGCCCAGGCTCCTGGAGCAGAGGTATGAGATCATTCCTGCAGCCACAGTATGGCCATGGCTGTAAGGAGCAACATGCTCCAAACATGATGATCATGGGGAACCTGACGTGTTCCATCCGCATGTCAAATGCCAGCCTTGAAGCCTGCTGTGGGAGAATCTAGAGTTTAGAGATTCCAGTAGTTCCAGTGGAGCCACCACAGGTCTTGAGAGATGCCAGGAGCTGTGTAAGCTGTCCATGCCCTGGACAGGACAAACTCAACATTTATATGGCTAAAGAAAAAGAGTAGTCTAGTTAATTGTGTACTAAATTGATTCTTTGTAGATCTGGATCTAGTTCTCTATCATACCACAGATGTTTCTCAAAAACTTGTCATTGCCTCAATTTCCCCTCTCTGAAATTACATCTTTCAAATACTCAAGAGTAAACAGTTTTCCTATTGCCATTGGCAAGGATACGGTTTCTGTGTTCCTTATTGGAGCACATACAGGTGATTTCATGGGATCTTTCACTTACTAAGACCAGGAGTTTTACAAGGAGCAAAATGATACCTGAAAGAAATAAAAAGATTGGGCAAAGATGTGGAAGGAATGCTGAGACCATGGGGTGGTAATCCAGTTTGCTGGATCCACAAAAGAGAAAAACAGTGAGGCCAGGAACCAGAACCTCTGGCTCCCCAGGGCCAAGCCATCCTTCCAGCACGGATCTCTGCCCAGAGGATTTTTATCCATACCAATGATCTCATTCATGCCTAAATTAAGCAGGAGATTTCCTGTCTACAGAGATTCTGACAGCATCTTTCATCTGGGTGGGGTCCCAGGTATTCTCTTGTCTCAAATGCCATCCAGAAACATCAGGGATAAGAGCGATCCCGCTGCTGAGTGGCCCTAGCTGTCATCAGCAATGCTATGACTATTCCTTGTGTGAGGAGGTTACAGCTAAGGAAAGACGAGGTGTGAGGGCTGTGTTTATTTCACTGTATTTTAATGAAGAAACTGGAGCTGCTGTCAGCATTACCCGTGGGTGCATCAGCCACAAATCAACACTTAAATAAATGAACTAAATGACATGATGTCAACTCCATATTCACAGCAAAGTACTTGGTCAGGGCATAGACTGAGCACTCTGTAACATTCAGCCTACCCCAAAATATCCCTTTGGGTAAAAGCCTAAACTAATTAACGAGTAGGCGTCTTGTTCTGAAAGGCAAGGAACTCAGGGGACACAAATGTTAATATTTAGTATCACCAAAACTAATCAACACTAGAAAAGTCTATGAAAATCTAAATGTGGCATTCCTCATCCTCACCTCACACCAGCCAAAGCTGCAAACAGAGAGTTCTCAGTTGCTTCCCTGGGGTACTCAGTCCCCCTGTGCATACTGGCAGCCCAGCAAGAAGGGAATATGGATGGGAATCATCAGCAGGAGAGTTTGGTTGGTGCCACCCCCAGCGTTGGAGCAGGGAGAGGAGAGAGGGAGGCAGGTGACTCAGGAGCCCAGAATCCTCCCCTCTGTGAGAAGTGAGAGTCAGTGCCATCCCAGATGATTCAGGCACTAATGCAAGCACCTGTGACAGAGGCTGCAGGTCCTTTGCTCCCATCCCTGAGCCCTTTCCTGGGATGCTGGGCTGGGTCAGTCCCTCAAGTAGTGCTAAGCTGCCCCAGTTTCTTTACCAAGGGACTGGTGCAAAAGGGACACTTTGTCCCCAAGCTCCAGAAAGGATTGCACTACCACTTCAGTGCACAAACCACTGAAGACAGCCTCTGCCGTTTGTCTTGGAGGACACTTTCTTCCAGACCTTTCCCATGCCCCATCCATACTTTGCCTTCTGGACACGAAATGGAGGTACAGTACTTCTCACTGCTCTCCTGGCCTCCTTCTCATAAAGTCTGCCTGTCTCCTGAGCACCAATATTTATATATGAAGCAGCACATAGACTGGACGGGCAGTTTTCTGCTGCGTGGTAGCAAACTTCATCTAAAAACAACACTAATTTACCCTCTTTGGCCTTCAGTTTAACCACTCAAATATTCCATCTTAAGGAGATGACAGCTGCTTTGATCTGCTCCAGTGAAGGTGGATAGAAAGTTTGAAGCTTGCTGGAAGGCAGCTGTTTTTCCACTGTGGCCTTCTGGGAAGATCTTGTGGGTAGGGGAAGGATTAAAGCATAGGTGACGCCTCTCAGGACTTTAATTAGTAGAGAGGAACACCTTGATTGCTGTATTCTATGACTGTCTCCGTCAGTTAATACTACCTCTGGGGCCCACACTGCTCCTGCACAGTCACCAGAGCAGCTCTCCTTGATGCACAGTGTAGAAAAAACTGAGTAGGAGTGATAAGAGCTGGAAAATACAGGAGCCCTCAACTGTATCTACATTTGACAGGGAGCCTGATGAATTTACAGTGTTTCATTGGCTTTTACAATCTCTGTCCAAGGAGCTCCTTCATGTAGAAGCTCTGTAGAGTTTGGGTGCCACTCTGTTGCCTATAATTAAGTGCTACTTGGCTAAATGATTTTGTTGAGTTTTTATGTGATACTTTCCTGGAAGGCTATTAAATGCATGCTGTTTTCCTAAGATAGAGGCTTTTGAAGCTATTCCAGGCTTTCATAAAGATGCATTTAGATAGTTGCAATAAATAGGAGGATGAATGCTTTTCTGTGAGTGCCATGTGAGGCCATCACAGGCAGATGGAGAATTCTCAGCACAGCTGCTTTTGTGTTTGGTGACTAGGTTGGTTCCCCTTACAGAGATTCTGGAGAAGTCTTTCACTAGAGACTTGTACAAAACTGATCTGGTAACACGACCCCTTGGTGTCAGGCAATCAGGGACTTTCCAGCAGTCCGTATGACATGAGAAATGCTATTTTGAGATGTCCTCTCTTCCTCTTACCCATGTTATCTTCAATGTCTTTAGGTTTTGAGTGCTCCCTGTTCACAGCAGTTCATGGCCCTTTCTCCCATCCAGACACACTCATGCAAACCCAGTAGATGAAGACTTCTCAGGGATCTTGTTGCATGAAGGAGACCTCAGGACCAGTGTAAGTATTTTGGTCTATCCACAGATGTCCTCTGTTGAAGTCTTCCTCAGCTCTTGCCTTATTTCCAGCTGACAGCACAGGCAAGCACCAGTCACCCATGCAGCAGGGCCAAGGTCAAGACAGAGAGTAAATGGGTCTGGCTGCTGCAGTTGCTCTTCTGTTGAGTCTTTAATCCCTGAAATTAGTAACTAAATTGGCAAAAGCAATAGTCAGAACTGGACTAGTCAGCTAGTTACCATAAAAGACACTGGATGACATCAGCTAGGCTCACTTATTTCTTAGGAGAGTACTTCAAGCTCTCTTGCATATTTAGAGATTGATGGAGCAGATTTCAGTGGAACTTGCATAGCTCATTTAATTTCTCTGTGCAGGAAAATCATTGTAAGTTCAAATCATGGCATGCAGGTTGCAAACAGTGATGGGTTCTGGGAAATGAGAATGAATCTGAAATTGGATCCTGGCTTTGAAGTAGGCACATGAACAATCTCCAGGCATCCCCAAATTCTGATATGGGAAGAGCTGGTTCCGAATGCTACACATAGTCCCCAGTTCTATGAAGGTCCAAACTGACTTCTGAACTTTTTTTTTTTGTCTGAATACCATCTTATATATAGCCCACATATCCCTCACTTAGAGATGCTTTAAAATGGGGATCAAGTTCTCCTCTGTCACAGACCGCTGCAGAGGGATTCAAAAGCTCAGGAGGAGCCTATTAGATGTTTTAGGGCAGGTTGCCAGTTCTTTTGCCAGCACACAGACTTCTACAAATTCTTACACGCACATACATAGTTCAGACTCGCCCTGTGCAGTGACACCGACCGCATTTAATTCCCGTGCATACCATCTCCCTTTGCCAGCCTCCTCTCAAACTCTTTTTCCCTTGTTCTTCACAAACACAATTCTAAATTCAGTCCCTAAGTTTCCATTAAGGATGAACAAAATCTGAAGCTCTTTTAACCCATTTGCTCCTGGATCAAAGGGCTTCCCGGTTTTGTTCCTACAACTCAGAAAACTTTCCCCCACTGAGATCTTGGGGAGAAAAAAAAAAAAAAACAAGAAAAACAAACAAACAAAAAAACCACAAAGAGGACTAATAAGGAATTAGTTTTACTAAGGTGGAACAGTTTCTTTCTCTGGTGTGGTTTTACTTGCAGAGATGTGAGTTAAAGGAATGATGGTGCATACAATCTTAGGACTGATCTGAGTCTTCTATGAATATTCCTTTGTGGAGCACACTCCAGTGTATTCTGGTCGGTACTTGTGGTCGTTGGTAGTTCAAGGTCACATTAAATAAGCTGACAGTGCATCTCAGATCCTGCAACACCTGCTCATGCCTTGACTCTGATAATTTTTCAGCAAATCAAAAATTACATTAATAGCTATAGAGATACAAGCTCCTGGCAGTCCATGAGGTTTCAGTTTGATTTTTTTTTGTCCTTATGAAGAAAGAGGCATTAGCTGGAGCAGGGAGTAGGTGTATCATTCAGCACTGATGGAGTTAATCGTGATCGCTTTTCCTATGGCTCTCCACCACCGGGAGAATGTAGCTGCATTGTCCATGATCACAGCACTGTGTTAAATGTGCTGCTCTTCCTGGAGCCATAATGTGAAATACTCAGGGCTGTACTAACAAAGACCTTACACTCCGTTCTGCGTGTGAAAACATGGAGCTTTTCCATGGGCAGTTCCAGGCCTCTCATGGCATCATGGTGCAGTCTGTGTTTTTACAGTTCATTGAGAGCTGCCTCAGCAGATCCATCCATAAATGTCTCTTCTCTAGAACTCAAAATTGGGCTGAGGAAAAAAAGTTCAATGGGCTGAACCTTGGCATTTCGAGGCTCATCTGAGGAGTCATTTTCTCATATTGCTCCAGATTCTGTCATCTTCAAAGGGTGAATTTCTATTTCCTTGTAACTGAAACTGGTAAGAGTCACCAAAAAAAAAGTGAAAAAATCTGAGTATTAACTTCATATCGGGCATGTTTTAAATTGAGCAATGAGTACCTTGCGTATACAGTCATGAAATACTTATTTCCCCAACTGGGAATTAGTTATTGATAAATTCATGATGTGATGTAGCAACAACTTCCAGAATTCTGTAAGATAAGAGTTAGCATTTAATCAGCCAGGAGAATGAGATGAAACAGATACCACATAATAAGCGCTATTCTTGTGGAGGTGCCAGCTCCAACCCAACAATTTTAAATTGAAGCTCACTGAAGGTTTTAATCACTCTGATATGGTCTAAACTCTGCATTCTGGATCACTATTGCCTGATACTTGTGTAATCATGGGGTTTCTGCTCTGTGGAGTGGCAAAGGGAGGGTTTCAGACACACTCTGCACAAGCCTGTCACCCACCTTCTTGCAATGGGTCCCTCTGTGCTCCCATCAGCACTATGTCTCGTCCTCCCAGTTGTTTGAGATAGACCTTACAGAGGCATTTGAAGTAAATAGCATTGACTGACAAATAGAAGACCTTCTAGCATTATTTGGTCTTTTGATACTAGCCTTTTGAAGAAATGATCCACCAACACAAGTATTGCCTGTTTTGTAAAGAATTTAATTCTCTGTTGTGGCAAGAAATGTCTCAAAGATCTGTTTGCCTGCCCAGTTTTTGCTCTGCTGCAATGATCTTATTGTACATGTTTCAATGAAGCTCTGAAAGTACTGGCTGGCAAAGTGTAAGATACTTAGGCTCAGACCAGCATAAGGTATATGGAAAACAGAACATTTGCTGCACAAATGCAGAGCATCTAGAGCATTACAGGGTTTGCACCTGTGCAATTACTTTGATGTAGTCTTAGTAGAGCAAGGAGAGAATAAAACCTAATGTAGATGAAGCTTTCAGCTGACAGAGAAAATAAATACACAGCTTGTGGTTGTGTGAACTGATTTGTGATAAAAATGTTTGCATAAAATCACATGCAAATGACTGGGAAGTACAAACATACCCACAAGAAAGTCTGTTCCACTCAGGACCAGAAGCAGAAGTGTTGGAAATATAGGAAGCGAACTTGACCTCAAGAAAGTTACAGGATGAGGGTGAGACCCTGTTTCGGACAAAATTGGTGGTAAAACACTCAGTTATCTCATGGGGCATGGGATCACGCCCCGGTTTGATGAATGAAGGGTTTCTATCTAGCTCGGAAAAGACTAGCTAAGCAGCCAAATTGTTGCTGCTTTGGCAGATCTTAAAAATACATGAAAGCCATAGAAGTGTACATTATGGTGAGTATTTCTGGGGACCTCATCTGCCTATTTGAAGGTGGAGGTTGGGATGGACGTTTAAGATACAGCAGAGGAGATATTCCGAGCCATCTGTCCCACTCACTTTGGCAGGTCACAGTTATTCAGGGTCTCAGAAATTAAAATTCCCTTGGGGAGTGGGAACAGGCCGGACAATATGATTATAAGTTCTAGATCAGTGCTCACCTATTGAAGATAGTTGCTCATGTTGCTCCTTTTGATACCTCTTGGTTATTTCTTGAAGGAGACTTTGCCTTTCTAAAAGCCTTCTCTCCCTCATCTTTTGTCTGCAGGTGGCTTTCCCTGTACAGTGAAAGCTGCATCTTGTCTTTTGTGTTAAACCATCTGACTGACCCATCAGAAATTTAACCAAGGCTTTCCTGAGACCGTGTAATACATGGATATGAATTTTTTAGGGTCTGATAGGTCAAAGATATACATCTATATATGTAACTGTGTAAATAAAAAAATTGGGTTTCACCCTCATTTTAACCAAAGATAAGAAAACTAACAATTATGACTTAAATAACATTGATGCAAAATCACAGCAGCATTTTGCTTATCTGATCTTATCTTTCCTTTGATGGTCTGGGTTGCACAACCATTACATCTAACTCTGCAGAGGCTGAGAGATAACATAATATTGCTCATGGAGGTTATCATTTTGCTGCTTCTCATCATGGTCACACTGTCATTAATTACCCAAGCTTGAGTTTAACCAGGAATAATTCTCTTTAATATATATTTCCGGTGTCCATATATTTCAGGGAAAAGCATTGAATTTATTGGCAAGAAGGACAAACAAAAACAGCCTCTCCTGAGATGCTAAGCGCATATAAAAAATCCAGATGTTTCCAGTATCAGAGTTAGGGTTTTTTTTTTTTTCCTTTCTTTTGGTCTTTGTTTTCCTGCCAGGCCTACAGGAAAGCACATACAGAATGAAGCCTCTCTCCAATGGTAGCTTTGAGGTGCAAACTCTACAAACAAGAAAAAACAAACACAGTCAAAATCAGGCATTTTTCTCCTTTGTCATTTGTCCTGCTGCTGCTGAGAGCCAGGCTCGTACCTGGGGTAGGAGCTTTTCCTGTTTCTTCCAAGGCCATGCATGTGTGACCTGGGGAATTCTAAGGCTGGGAAAGGCAGGGGCACACAGGGATGTCTCATCTTGCAGATCCTTCCTGCAAGACGTCTAAGTGATGGCTGGTCATTGATCCTGAGCTGGCATGTGGTGAGGGAGATAAAGTTGTGTTTATTGTACATCTCACACTGGCCGAGGCATCCTTATCTCTGCTGCAAATCAGGGGCAACACGACTTCTGTGGGTTCTCAAGGAGGCTGGGGAGGGAAGACACCTTGTGCTTAGGACTAAGGGATTTCCCTTATTATTTGATTAATCTTTAGGACTTCCCTGCCTTCCTTCCCCTCGTCTTACAATCACGCCATGTATAGGCCTGGAGGACTCCTAGGAGTTTAAAGGACACACTGATTTATTCATTGTCCGTTACTGCATTAATGAAGGGCAGTAGTCTTTCCAACTCAGGGAGTTCTCTAGAATTGTCAGAACTTGCATAAAAACACGGGTAGAATTCCTCTGCTGCATTGCTTCTACTCTGCTGCTTTATTAAATAGCTGCTGCTGTAGTACTCTGCAAAATATTAGTGCCATTAGTGATCTACATTCATATAAATCTGATCATGATGTGATAAGAGAATGATACTACAGTGTCCTCCTGATGCCACTTTTCTACTCAGAGTGATATTTCCTAATATCTTACTCCATCCTGACCTAGCAGTACTGAAGCCAATGAAAACTTTTCTTTTGATGTGAGAGGGAGCAAGAAAAAAAATCATGTTTAAATTCCTTACACAAACCTGATTCTGATTAAAGTTACTGGAAAAAAATACATGTGTCCAGCTCATAAAGGGAAATTATGCTGATTGTAACAAAACAAAAACAAAACAAAAAAAACACACAAAAAAAAGACCCCACACCAAACCAAACAGCAACAAAAACTACAAAGCAAACAAACAACAAAACCCAAACCCAAAAAAACCAACAAGCAAAATAGTTTAAATTAAGGGATTAATTTAAACTACTAAATTAAGTCCAACGAAGAATATTTTCCCAGTGTATTAAGTAAGTACTGTGTATTCCATAGTTGTGCTTATTGTTCAGTAGGGAAACTCCTTTTCAGTGAGGGATAGCAAAGTTAATCCTGTTCTGTTTCCTTTTGCTTACTAAAAGAGCTGAAAGGCAAGTATTTTTTAGTTGTATATCTAGTCAATGTACATGCAGAGCTCAATTTAATCACCAAAGTTACAAAGATTCCAGGAAAACCAGATAAAATTAGGGGGAGGGGGAGTAAGATGAAAAAGGAAATTTCTCCTTTCTTCTTTCCTTTTTTATCAAACAATTTTCAGATTGTGGTGGAAAAAACGAATGTTGAAAACTATCCTTCAGTTACACTTTGTAATTTTGGGAATTTCTGTCAATTCAACATATCCTGTTTCATCAAGCTCTGACAACAAGTTCACTGACAGGGGGAAAGTATCTTTATTACACAGGGAATTGTTAGTTTTGTCACTATCAGTTGTCCTAACAGCAACTCCCAAAACACTGTTAGGATCTAATGTTTCAGCCAAATGTCTTCTGGAAGAGCTAAAACAGGTCCTGTTTAGCCATGTGGGTGCTGCCTTGCCATGAGGCTTACCAGAGACAGACAGACAGTGATCGTGCTGCATGACAAAACACACAATTCTGCCAGGAAGATATAAAAAGCATCTTGGTGGCAAAGACCATAGTTTGTTCTCTGAACAGTCTGTGGATGCTGGAGCCCTCATTGCATTTCTGTTTCCTCTCTGTAAGCACAACAAGTCACACACAACCAGGAAAACTGATATTTGCAAAACTGGGAGTTTCAATATAAGGCTCCCAAGGTGAAGAAAGTCATTCTTCAAATATCTGAGTCACTTGCTGCTCACCAGCTACCAGAGTGTGCTGCTGCGTGCTCTGATCCTTGTAGAACCAAATCCCCTCTTGGACTGTTGCAAACATGAGAGTAGTTGGAAATCTTAGTCACCTCTCCATTAAGGTTCTGCCCTCATGTCATCTGTGAAAAACCTGATCTTTTGCCATTTCTTCAAAAGGAACCCTTCTCTCACCACTTCCCAACGTGCCACAGCAGAACTGAGCTATGACCCATCCTCTGATATTTGCTGTTCTGGAGCACAGAAGGTTCTTTCAGAGCCACAGTCCCTTTTGGGATTTCTTTCCTAAGACTCAGTCCAACATTCATCTGTTGTGCTGTCTTTGTTGACCCATTGCAGAGCACAGGAAATTTCACTTCTCCCAGCCATGGGTACACAGTGACCAGTAATTACCTCTTCCCTAATTTTTTTTTTTCAAATTGTCTCTATCATTACAGTAGCTAAGCCCCCTTTGGGTCCCTGGCAAGTCCCGCTGCCTCCTTGACACAGAGTTGCCTCATACTCTGTCTGTAAGAGCAAGGACAGGCTTCAGCACAGCACCTTCTCTATGTGTTGGTTTCTCCCCTCACAGAGCAGTTTCAGAAACTTCAACCAATTGCATGACTTTCCTCTTGTGTTTTTAAAAGGAACTGGTGTGTTTACATGACAGGCATTGATTCATCTCAAGAGTCCATCTGTTGTTAAGGCACTGGCTGGCAAAAGATTGGTGTCTGTATCTGAGGTGAAAGCAATGGGGATTAGACTGAAAAGATGATGTTCTGATCAACTACAAGACTTTTGGAGAAGAGGGGACTGCTGGTATCTTCCTGAAGATTTTCCTCTGGGACATGGTATTTACTCTAAGTTCCTCTTTCAAATTTTAGCCCCTAGGACTTGTCCATTCCCACAGCAGAAGAGCTAAAGCAGTGGAGAACCCAAAACTGGTCCTGCATCCTGCAGAAATGAGGATCCAGATCTTTCAGAGGCTCAAAGCCAGGGCAATATGGCTTGTAATGATTATGGTGATGCCTCTTCTCAGCACACCCACTCTGTTATCAGTAAACCAGCAGGAAGAAAAAGGTGCCCATGTTGCCTGTGTCCCTTCCTCTAAATCAATAAGCACATAACTAAATTAGGTTATTAAAGATGTGTCATTTCTATGTGATTCACCCTAAACACGCACAAGAAACAACATTCAGAAAGGGGCTGGAACTCAATCTCTAAGCGTTTATCAAGACAGCCAAACCAAACTGAACAGCCCAGAAGTTTGGTCTTCATCCCTGCAGTGATGCTGTGGGTGGATGTGTTTGCATTGAGCAATCCATGCCTTCATGTGAGTACAAAACCCTTTACACTTCCCCTTGACTTAAATATTTTTTGCCCGATTCATCAAAGCTTTTCCCACAGTCCAGAGGTATGGGAATGGAGAAGGTAAACCCAGCCCCTCTGTGATTCTACAGGTCCTCCTGGCATTCCCCCATGCTCCAATTTACAGGCTGTTCTCATTTTTAAGAAGTTTTGAAGGGAAACAAGTATTTGCCCACCCCTATGGCTGACCAAAGCTTGGCTTATCCATGGAGGCAACAGCATCGTCAGCTGGATATAAGAAAGGGAATAATTCCTCCTACACACTCAGAGACCACACTCTGACCTTGTGAGTTAAAGACAATTATTGGCACTTGGGAAAACTGCATGGAGACCACCTTATCCAGAAGCAAAATCTGATCCACACTGTGGGTGGGAGATGGAAGAAAAATCAGAGGAGTGAGAGAAGAACACAACAGGAAGAATAAGAGAGGGTGGAAGGTTCATAAAATCATTATAAAGGGAGCCTTCTTATTCCCTCCTTCCTGACTATTGGCACTGCAAACTGGGCACAAGCACTTGGCAAAGCTCAGGCTCTGGGACACACACAACAAGGAACTACCCCATGCATTGCACACATTGCAGTTCTCCCACCCTCAAAACCTCTCCAAGCCCCCTCTGGTTTTTTTTCAGCTTGGAAATCCACCACACCCCTGATGTCATCCCCCTCCGGGGGTAGAATTCATTTTGCTTTGACTGGTCCAGGCCAAGAAACATTTTTTTTTTCTATGTACAAGGTACATCTCTGGTTCATAAAACACCACACAGGAGTGAAGTGCCTGGAGATTGAGTGCTAAACTGAGGCCAACTATTCATGCAATTGGTTAAGAAAAGGGATTTTTTTCCCATTATACTTTTGGGGCTACTTAAATCAACTCTGCTCTGTGGGCTGAGGTTCCACATATTGCTCAGAACTCAAGCATAGAGACCAGGAGGAAAATTAGGAGCCAAGCCAATTAATACATACAGTCTTGTGTTTATTAGATGCCCTTTGAAATGACTGCTTGTTGCTTTTCAAAAAAAGACTTGAGGCTCAGTCATTGAAAGTCTGTGAAATTCTCACAGTCTGGGAGTGAATTATTAGTTTCACTTGCATGAAACCTCTGTAAAACATTTGTTTCATGGCAATTGATGAAGCATTTCAGCATGTCTATTTTATCATCACATAGAAAGAATCTGAGAGCATTTTACTGCCCACTAGAGCCTTTGTCCATAAGAAGTGAGTGTTTTGTCCCAGCAATGATAAAGACCTCCTGTATGGCTCTTGTCTAGGATTGTGCTTTGAACTTTAAAATTAACCAGTGTCAGTAAACAGGAAACACTAGATTACAGTTTAGCTCACATTAAATTTTCCTCTTGGCTTTTTTGTTGTTGTTTTTATGTTTTAGGCAGGGACAAATATAATGTTTCATCAAAGTCACAATTTGTTTATTTATTGGGGGTATTTTGCACTTTGCATTTCAAGCTGCTGCAACGGAAAGAAACAGGGGTTGGCACAAAAAGGGGAGGAGGAGTGAGTGCTATAATGGAAGAAATGTTACCCAATAATTAAAATTCAGTGGTACTGTAAATCCTAATGGAAACAACAATGTGTCTTTGTGTACAATTAACTCTGGGCTCCAGTTCATGATAAAAATTCTAGCTTGTAAAAAGCCTTGACCTCAATACCGAGAGCTCAACAGAGGTTCACAGATCTGGCTTAAAAAAAAAAAAACTTTCACAGAGGGGGAACAAATAATAGCTGGACTTGGTCCCCTAAATATGGTCCAATTATTCAGGATGGCTGAAGATAAGAAGATGCAGGAGAAGTACCAAGGGGAAAAGAGTCCCATGGCTCAAAAAAGAGTACAAAGTGCTGCTTGATGGCTAGAGAGAAAATTCACCCTCCCCCCCACCTTGTTATCCCAATCCTATATTCTGTGGGGCACCATGTGTGTTAACAGCAAAGTCCTAGAAAATCTTTATTATTATTAGTTTAATACTTTTTTTATTGTTAACAAAGCAGACAAAACGAGTTGTTCATTACAGTGAGTGACTGACAGGGAAACATGGAGGACTATTCATTAAGTAATTACTACTTTTAGGCAGAAAAAGTTACTGTGCTTAAAAGCGGGGAAAAACAGTGCAAAATCAAATTGTCTATTCTTTTTTTGGTGGGTGTGTGCAGAGGGAGTAATGTCTCATGGAAAAGACAGTTCTACAAATGTCAATCAATTTGACAAGCAATTATCAGCTTTAAGATAAGGACGTAGACTGTGGGTAGAGCACCTCAGAGCAGAGCACCTCAGTTACCAATCTGTGTAATGCTGGGCAGAGCGTGACTTGTCCAGAAGAGCATATCTACACTTTATCTGAAAACCTGTAGAAATAGAATCAAATCTCATAATATTTCCCAATCATCTATAGGTAAATTTACAGAGGACATTTTTCTTGTTTCCCAAGACTTCTAAAGGAGGAAGGAGAGCACAGAGCTTCATGGAAGGAAAATTAATTCAGAAAGGATTTTGGAAATATTTCTAGTCAGAACTTTGACAGACTGGATCCATACTTGGGCTTAGGGTGTTTCTCTGCAGCAATTAATTCATCTGATGTAGAAGATGCTTCCTCCAAAGAAGGTGAGAAACAGGATTTTCAAAAACATTTAAGTGCCTAAAGCCCTCAGATCCCAATGTAATTACAGAATCATTTGGGTTCGAAGAGACCTCTAAGATTATCAAGTCCAACTGTTAACGCAGCACTGCTGAAGCCACCACTAAACCACAGTCTCAGGTGTCACATCTGTTTTTTGAACACTCCTGAAACCTCTTGATTCTCCCCGTATATACGTCTACATTTTTTGCCATTGTAAAAATGGCCCAAGAATCAATGTTTAACCACCTGAGGGATAAAATATCAGAAATGCCTCCTTCATATCCTTACACTGGAAAATAGAAGAAAGGCTCATCACTTACCTGGCATCATAGGTCAGTAACAAAGTGGTCAAAAAAGGGAGCTGTGACTTGGTTCTGAGGCTAACTTACAGCCCCTTGGTTTCAATGAGAGCTGTGGGTGCTCAGATGTTTGCTTGCAAGGCTATTTAGGAGGTGCTTAAAATACAGATAAAACAGTAAGAGATGTGATCTCTATGCTTGTGGAAAGCTATAAAAAGAAACAATTCTGCATTTCAACCACTATCTTTTGATCCTTAACCAGAGGTTGGTTTAGGAAGGAACTTGCTTGTGTACACTGCAGCATGTTAGCTCTTGGCATCAGGATGACTTACAGAAGGAATAGAGCAAAAGTTGCATGAACAGAGCTGTTCATGGTAAAAGGCAAAGAAAGCTTAAAATGAGTGGAAGTGTGGGAAAATAGCACTTTCATGCAAATAATCTTTACAGTGAAAAACTCCATCTGCTCTGGCCCTGTGCATTTTAACTTATTTTATGCTGTACTAGGGCAACAGATTCCCTGGGAAATTGGTTAGAAGCGTAAGTCCCAGGCTTTTGTATGTCTATACATATCCTTGGCATGTCACTTAACTCCATTCTCACCTCAGCCATGAAACACCACTGCAGTTGGTGGGATTCCTCAGGATAATCATTTCCAAGGAGAAATATCATTGGCATTTGGTCCATTTCAGGCAGAAGGGGAACATGTGCACTCACGTCCCAGACGGCTGCGCCTGCTGAGAGCTGGTGACAACAGTGACAACCAATGCCATAACTCTTGCTGATCCCAGTGGGGCAACAGCAAGTCCTTAATCCCCATGTTGTTTCCAAGCTTCCTGTTTTGAAATTGCCATAATTAAATTCTAAAGACTGAGAAAGCACCAAATGAGTTGCCAAGTTTATGTCAAGCTTTATCAGCTGATCTCATCATAATCCGGTAAATAGCATATCATGAACATCAAATCTAATTAAATCCTCTTGAGATACGGGTTAAAAAACAGACACAAACAAGAACCAAACATTTAAAACCTGCTGCTGTACAATCAGAATTAATCCACAGGGAGAAGTGAATTTCCTTGAAATCTGGACAAATAAGCCTTCTGTGTTCTCCTTTCCCCAGTGGCTCATGCTCTCTCTGGCACAACAGTCAGAAGGAAAAGGCAGTTAGTGGATTTTTACTTTCAACATAGTTTGCATGATATGCACTTCTAAAGTCTGTTTTCTGAACTAGAATACAGGATGGGGCAGATATTTATATATTTAGATATTTGTAAATTTATTTATATCTATAAAATATATTTATATACACACTTATTTATTTATCTCCAGTATTCCCAGCAGTACTATAAGTGCTGTTCATATGCAAAAGAATGATCTCGAGCTGTAGAATGATCTCTAGTACAATGAAAAAAGCTCCTATGTGGACTCAAAAAGGCATCAGTGATGTTGTTGTTCTTAAGTCAGTCTCTTGATTATTACATTATCTGCCAGGCGCCTTTCAACATACATCTGAAATGCACCATAGGTGTCTGTGTGTGTGCACAAGCCCTTGGGGCTACACCTATGCTGCTAGTAAATTAAATAGTGGCAGGTAATATTCCCAGCCATTGGAATTTGATAGTCTACATTGTTAAATTCCTAGAACCTGCCCTGGCACATTTTTGACCTGAATCAATTAGTGCTCTCCCACACATGTCCCGGGAATTTAGGAGTTAGTGCAGCCAGAGACCATTCCCAAGAGATGCCGTGAATTCAGTCATCGTGTGTGGTGACTGGAGGAGCTTAATAATATGGACATGGCTCATTCCAGGTCAGTGTGCCTCACTGCCAGAGAACAGACCTAACAATATCTAATTTTCTGCTGGGAGTTGCCTTCATGCACATGCCACAGCCTACATCTGCTGCACACTTAACGTGGGTACTTGGTAAGAGTGCTCTACCCTGATGATACCAGAGCTTTACAAAAGGGCAGTTCAGGACTTTGTCAGCTGGTTGACTTTATGAACCACAGCTTTCCTACACTTAGGCATAAGATGCTCTCAAATCCAACCTTTCCAATAAGTTCCGCTAGGTTTCAGCAGAGCAGAACGTAGTAAATGGGCTTCTTTTTTCCCATCCTTCTTTCTTGATATGAACTGGCACATCTCTGGTCTCTCTGATAATCAGCAAGAAGTTGTTTGCACCTCCTGCAGTCCTTTAATGAACTTATTCAGAAGAGCATGAATACATATCAAGCAATACAATTTCACTCAGGCATAAAAGCTGTCTTTTCACCTTCAGGATTAAGCTAAAAATCAAAGCTCTGAATGCATTTGCCTCAAGTGAAGAAAACAGCCCCTCTGGTGTGGATTCACCCTACCTAGCTTTATGTATCTAAAATAAAATCTCACTTTCTCAAGGCTTTCTCTGCAGCCAAAGGAATATGACACCAAAAGGTGTCAACGGATTTCAGACTTCTCTTGTATCTCCACTAATACAAGCAGCATAGCCAGCAATAATCATCATTTCAGCATTTAAAATTATTGCCTCTTACCTGCAAATCTGCTGTAATTCATGGTCTGACCACTTTTGACACTGACTTTCAAGTCTTTTACAACCCTCACCTTGATAAAAACTTTTGTCTTTATTATCTTTATTTCACAGCTACCACCAGGGTGGATGCTGGACTAAGAAGTTCCTCTGTCCAAGTCTTTAATGCCACTCTTCTGTATGTTGAGATCATTTCAAAACTCATAGCAAAGATTGATGCAGATGGACAGATGGATGGATGGATGTGGAAGCAAGGGCACTAGGATAGTCACTTAAATTTACATCCTCGCCAAGCAGTACCTGTAATCAATCTGCTGCTTCCAGCTCTGTGGAGGAATGGAGCCCAGACACTTGTATTGCAATACAACAGCCCATGTAAATACTGTGTATTGACATGGATTTAGATCAAGCAAACCGCAGTTTCTACTTGTGGCATTTGGTGCTTAAAACAGGATTTTTCTTCCCTGTGCACCAAATCCATTCCTTGATGTAAATTTATTTGAATTGCAGAATCTGAATTTTCCTGCCTTTTTCTTCTTGGAAATACTTTAGTGCACGATGTTGTCCAAAAGTGGCAGTTTGTGATATTTTGCCATTTTGCAAGACTGTGACTCTCCTGGCCTGTTTTTCCTCCCTCTCCACATGCCACTCACACTGCCAGTCACTCTTACAGTACAGCATGTGTTTTGGCAGATTGTGTCCTGAAAGACCACCCATCGTTCTCAGTGTCTCCATTAGGATAGTGCACCTTCAGTTCACCCTCTTTTCCATGAGGTCTGCAGTCCAATATGCAAAGGAAGCTTCAAAGTGAGAAGTTGCCAAGCTTATTTGCAGAGAGCTAATGACAGAGAAACAATGGCAACTAAGAAAAAACTAAAATGAATTCACCCTGTAATTTGGCAAGGAAGGAATACACATTGCCCTTCTTTCCAAGGTTTTTCTTTGGCTCCTGAGGGAAATGCCTACTCTGTTCAGAGAAAATGAAATTGCTTATGGTGAGTATCAGGAGAGTCAGAAAAGCCTGTGATGTCTTTAAAGACAAGATGTCTTTAAATGTTTAACAGCATTAAAAGGAAATAAACTTTAATCTTTGAAAATTAGAGATTATGACAGCTAAATCTGTTATCTGTCAGTGCTACTATTAATAGCAAAAAATAACGGTCAATACCTTGATAAATTCTGTACTCAGCTGATGATCAGCACCAGTTGACCACCTTTTGGCTAACTGCGTCTTATGACCTCTGGGCCGAGCCTGCAGGTTAGTCAGCATGAAGTGGTTTATCAGGTGTGCATCCACCTTCTACCTTCAGTCACTGACATTTTAATATCAAGACAAAGGCACAGGATGAAAACTGTGCCTTGGTACTGCTTTCTTTTTTGCAGCTTTGATGTTGGAACTATTGTTATGCCTTCAAGGTCCTTCTTTTTCTCAAAGACATTTTTCTTCTTTCTGCCAGTGACACCTTAGTATGTGGATGTAAGTTTGGCACCTAAGGGGCACATTCCATCCTTTTGAATCTTGTTGGTACAGCCAGTTGCTGATGATTAAATATTTTTGGTCAGTGTACAGGATCTTTTACTTCATTTCAGGTGATTTCTGCCTAACATGTTGATGGGCTTTGGAGCTGATGCCCTTTCTCAGATGCACTTGTTGAAACTCATTCTAGCACCTAATTTAGAAGTACATTTCAACTCCCTACTCAAGACTTTCTAACTACTCCAGTAAGGATTCACTGACTGCAGCTACTTTTCTCTGTGAATGCAAACTCAACATGACACCTGAGGCAACAATCACTTCCCTTATATTTCCCATATCTGTGGAAGCATCCTTGGTGCCAGTTGTGGGGATCCTATTGACACTGGGAGAGGAGTGATCCTGGGTGCATCCTCAGCTGCTTAGCCCTGGCATTCTGTGCTATGCCTTGCAGCCTCTCATAGGAGCAATATAGGGCAGATGAAATGGCCTTGGGCCCCTCCTGCAAGAGGCCAGATGGGATTTTCCAGCTCACAAAGCCTGTGTTGAGTTCTGTCTGCCTTTAAAGAAAACACTGATATAAGGTGCTTGGACTCAGGCTATCCTTGGGGTAGTCTATCTTAGGTAGGTGTAGACATAGCCTTTGGTCCAAGGTAGAGCGTTGTTTGATTCCTTGGATATTCTGGAAAGATTCACAGGAGACAGAAAGGAGCATGCCAGAGAGCACTGCTGCTCACCACCTAAAGGTGAAGCACCTGTGATGTACTGCAATTAAAAAAAAAAAAAAAAGTCTTCTTCAAGTGCATAAAGCCTGGACAAAAACATCCTGCTTCCCCAATAACTCCAGCATGCTTCAGTTTAGCTTCATTCGTCCAGTAGCCAAAATATAAGAGCCTTTATGGGCAATAATCTCTCATCTTCATTGCAAAGCTCCTACCTGATTTAACCTGGGTATTCAATCCTGATTAAGGGAAGTCCACTAAGGACTGGAAGAATGAGATAGAAAGGCACCTCTTCCAAAGCAGCTTGCAGTCAATAGAAAAGCTCAATATTGTTCAAGTACTTTCCTCATAGAGATTACACAGAGTATGAAACTCCTGGTATTTTAACCCTCTGCTAACACTTTTGAGCTCTTCATGTCTATGTCATTCCCCATTTATATGTCTCAGTAAGAGCCAAGTCACCTTTCTAGTGCTATATACTTCCAATATAATTTGCATTTCCTTCGGTTAACACCTCCTCCCTCATGTCAATTCTCTGTCTCCCCTCTACCTTCTGCCTGTTTATATTCTGGTTTTGTCTTTCTGGCCACTTGATTCCCTGACTGATGCCAGCAGCCACTGAACAGAGTGTGTGCTCACACAAGTCTTACCTTTTCCTAAGAAATGATACTTGGGTTTAGGCAAATGCAATCAGATGAAGAAGTATCACAGAGTGCAGTTTTGCAGACTGGTCAGCTCTCCAACAACTCAGGACTGCAAGCAGTGGCATTTCTCCAGTATTGCTTCCATGAAAGCCACTGTTCCTTCTGTTCCTGATACCAGGATCCTCTCAGCCCAGGGGCATTATAATGTGTAAGACGTTGTTTTCCCAGGTCTGAAACAAATTACAGTAGAAACACAAGAGAATAAGGACAAAAGAAAAATATTATATTGTTCTTACTTTTAAGGAACAGACTGGTGAAAAGGCCTAGATTCTGGAAAATTGTGTTATCCAATCCCACTGATATTCTGCAGTTCTATCTGTAAGTGCATAGCTCCAGTCTGCCTAGTAGAGCCCAGCTTGATAGTCTGGATTTCCAAATAACCCCAAACAGTGAGGGGACTGTCCTGTCTAATCTAGCTCATAGCTGCACTTCTGAGCCTGCCCACTTCAGAAGCAGTTGCAATGAGCTGGGTTAATATGGAGAAATGGGAATCAGCAGTTCTTCAATGAAACATTTATATGACAACACTGATTGAATCATATTCTAGCTAACAGCCATCATTATTCTAAGTAAGTAAGTAACTAACTAATTGACTAATTAAAAGACATAACTCTACCCAGTTACTAAAGTCACCTACTATGTGACTGAGGAAAGTCATAAGTTAGAGATTCAGATAATACAGTCCCAGAGAGATCTTACTGCACCTTCACAAGATGAAGTTCCAAAAACTCAATATCATACATTTTAATAGAATTGTAGAACTTCTAAGTACTATGCAGAAAACAAATAGGTTTCAATGACTGGTTTGAGATACATTAATGTTGTTTACCAGAAACTATTGTATGTTGTAAACTAGCATCTCATGGCTGCTGTGGACCATGGCCACTGAGAGCTTCACACGGATTGCAAGGACTTGGCACCCGATAGCCCTGTTCCAAGAACAGATGTATCAGTTGAGCTAAAGACAACTGAGGCATGACTCCAAAACATGACCCCAGGTTCATCCAGGGTGATTATGGCAGTAGATGGCAGCAGTGCACATCACCCCTAAAGACTACGGAACCAAGGTGGTCCTGCTTGACAATGGCCATTTCCTAAGGAACAAGATCAATAGTAATGTGTTTAGCCTTCAGAGGCCCAGAAAACATTCTGCCATTGTTACAAATTATTTTTTTTCCATACAGTCACCAACATTTCCCAAAACTGAAGTCAAGACCCTGCTTTTCAATGTTTAGCACCTCCGATGATGAGTTTTTTGGGGGTGTGACAACAATCATAGGAGTGAAGAAAACCTCTGCAACTGACTATTCCCACCATGCTCATAGGATGTTGAGGCACTCTTGGATGCAGGGACTCATTTGGATGGATGCCTGCCTAGAGGCCTGAGCTTTTGTGAAGTAAATAAAAAGGCAAAAGCCAGGAGGGCCACCCATGTAAATGCCATGACAGCTCCAGGCTGAAAAACAAAGGACAGGGAAATGAAAGGCAAAGCAGATGAGCCATCCTCAGTATTAGCTCTTGTGGTTCACTTTCCCCTCTCAAGAAAATTTAAGGCCTCAGTGACAGCTGTCAATCTCACCTCCCCTGCAAGAGGGGGTTGTCTGAAGTCAACCCTTGAGTAGTGTGTCAAGGGAGGATGGCAAGAGGGATTTTCTTTTGCTTTTTAAGTAATAAAAGACGATCACATGTCTTTAACCTTCAGAATAACCTTGTTTCACTCTGGTTCTCATTGCTGGACTGCTCGTTGATGAGCTTTATATGCCTGATTAATTAGTACACTGAAGGCAAGTGGGGGCTGCTCTGTTTAGCAGCTTGTGCCTCCTTCTGAGTAATCCACCACCCAGCACTACAGCTACATAAGGTATGCAGTTGCCTCTCTCATGCCTCTGGGATGGGCTATCATTACTTTTTTCTACTTTTTTATTGTATACTTCCTATTGATTTACCCACATTTATTGAGGGCTAGCTGGAGACCAGATTAATTTCAGTTTTTAGGCTTTATTTCTCCACTACCACAAAACTTTTCAAAGAAAAAGAAAATGCAGATGCAGGAATGAATGGCTCAGATTTATGGAGCATTATCTTCCAAAGAGCCACTTCTAGAGTGTTACTGATGACAAGAAATCGTATTTTTTAGGAAGATATCTTTCCATGTGCCATTATTGCCAGTGTATGTGCAATCAAGAGAAAAGCGCTATTTGTGGCCCTTTATTTTTTTAGAAATATGAACACATAATAATACAACTTATGCCAAATTATTTTGTGTCCCAATTTTCCCAGGGGGGCAAGGAGGTAATACTGGCTCTCTTAAATCACTTTCAGCTCTGCCAATAAAAAGTATTGGATAAAAGCTAAGCAATATTATCGAGGATAAAAATGAAGGCACCTTTCTGCTCAAGCAGGTAAAAGTAAAACTACAAATCCGATGTGAGTGTACAAAAATAGCCTTTGTCTACAGGAGCCAGGGCAGGTCGTGGCTTAGTCACTTTGTCACTTTGTCGGCTGTGGGGCAGTCAGGTCCAATTCACTGGGAGAATCAGTGGTGTATGAGTGCCCTTGAAGATCTTGTGCAGCCTGTACACCCCTTCCATACAACGTGGGACCAGCCATGCAGCCGGCTGAACCCTGCTGTCGCATCTTGCCTCTCTCCAGGTCAGGGGAGGGCTTTGCACTTGATCAAAAAGGAGTTAATGACTTAATGTAGACATACCTGGGTGAGGTTCTCAAGGCTCGGCAAGGGGGCAGGCAAGGTGAGCACAACAGTCCGTCCTGATCACTCCTGATGAGTCAATGAGCTTAATGCTAGCCCGAGGGTGAACGCTGATAGACACGTTTCAGTTGCTAATAGGAGGGGAACAAATTTCACAGTGTTTAGGAGAAAGGAAAAAAATGCTTCTTTCTGGGACTGTAACCCCATAGTTACAGCAGGGTCCCTTCGGGCTGTTGTTTGCAGGAGTGGGTATTGCCCAACCTCCTTGCAGGCTGCTTCTGAGCTTTGGTGATGCTGCTGTGTCCTCAGCAGAACTTCACTGAAGCTGCAAATTGGCATTTCTGTATTCCAGAGAAAATCCCACTTCATGGCACCATCCTCAGTGCTCAAGTGCTTTGCCAAGTACATGATGGCATGTGTTAAATTCAGAACTCATGGAGTAACTAAATATTCAAGGAGCCAAATTCCCTTTCCTGCTATAATTCCAGGCTTGGAGATGTGGAAAATGGGCTGGAAGGGACCTGTGTTAGGTTAATGTAATTCACTTCAATTCACAAAGACAGGATCAGATCTACTTGTTTGTCTGACCTCTTCCCAAAAGCATCTGGCGATACAAATCCACACCCTCCCTGCACGATTTCTTCTGCTGCTCACCTGGGCTTAGACTCACAGAATGGTGAATTCCCCCAGCCTGATGCAAGGAGAGGTTAAGATTTGTAGTGAAATATACCTTATACGGAAGGCATGGTGAAAAAAAATTGAAGATAGTACATACGTACCTCACCTGTCTGGTATTCAGACACTCAGTGACCCTGGGTAACCCAGACTAGGCGTTTTATCTGTAAATAACTTCACAAAGTATCGAGAAATCAGTCACTTTGTTTTTGAAAAGTATCCCTTGGCAAGCCTGCCTTGGTAGGTTGCATTTCAAAATAGTGTCCCTCTGGTTTAGTGACACGTGTAGCCCTGTTTCGCCAGAGAGAAGTTCAATGCTTGGCTAACTCAGCCGGGGAAGCTCTAGTTCAGTTTAACGTTGTTTTCTGGTCCAGTGCCTGAAATAGAAGAATTTAGAATGAAAGTGTCTTTGAATAAAAATTTGCCATAAAGGGAAAACTGAATACCTTATTTTGAGTATTTTCCACCTCCAAAATATATGATTAACGTGCTTTTTTTTTCCCCTTGGTAAAATCCCATTGGCTTCTGGAGAGACTGAACTGAGCAGGCCCCTGGAAACTTTCTACTGCACTGTAAGACAGGAAGGTTTAGCAGTGCTGAACTTTCACAGGCGCTGCTGATATCTGGGGCACACTGCCGAGGAGCACCATGTAGCAAGATGCACAGGATTTTTCATCCTCTTACCTTGGGTTACTCTAAGACATGACCCATTGAAGAGCAAAAGGCACTGGGGTGCACTCCCTCTGTCAGGAATTCCTTTCCAGAAAACAATAACTATCCTTCCAGTCCTGAGGCACTGCCCGTTGCTGAGGAAGGATAAATGCCATTGAACAGAGCATGGGTGAGACCCTGCAGTAGAGCCTGCACTCCTGCTGCGGGAAGGGGCACAGCAAAATCCTGGGAAGACCTGGGAGCCTCCTCCAAGCAGGCAGACCTAGAGGGCTGGGTTCCTGCCTTGGCTGGCAAGACTCGAGCTGCAAGGAGATACAGGAATCCATTAATGGGAGAGTGTAGCATATGTTATGTGAAAAATAACCACTACAGATCACTGCAGGGGAATAAACTGGCCATGGGGGATGCTAGGCTGAAAATTCCAGCGGTGTCTCCTTAAAAAGCAGCAGCAAGTTGGTGCCCATGGAGTGCTCCAGGAACCTCTTCAGGCCATGTTAGTGACAGCAACAAACTTCCTTTTGCAATATGTTTACTCGAGGAATATTAGAGATCTAGCATGAAACAGAACATGCAGTTGGACAGATCCTTCTGCACCTTTCAAAACAGGGTCAAATACCATGTTAAGTTCCCAAGGACAAAACAGGTCAGTGGCAGTAATGGCCTCACAGTTCCCATCTGCAGGGGAAGTGAAACATTTTGCTGGGCTCTGAGACTCCTGATTCCTCTTTGCACAGAACTCGAAGAACTTTTCTGTCCCCTTCTCTTTGGCACTTCCCTCTGCCATGTACAGACCCTTCACCTCCCAGCAACTGCCCTGGCCACCCACCATGGCCTCTGGTCTGGCTGCAGCAGCAAACAGGGAAAAACTGCAATCCAAGCAACATTTTTGTCCCCCTGATTTTACATTTGTGTGGCATCTTAGCAAGATACAGAGAGCAGTTTTTCTCTGTTGTGTCCCCTGCACTGGCTCTGAGTAGGCTCTGATGCCTTCAAGCTCAGCATTGAGGACAGAAGTATAATGACTTACAAGAAAAATCACATGCAATATGGCTTATAGCAGCAAAACTACCTATTGTGGAGCCTGGCTAAGCACAGCAAAAACATATACAGATGTGGAGGGAAGGAGGGAAATTGAGTTTGAATTAAACTGGATTTCCCCCTGACTCCCAGCAGCCAAACTGAAAAATAAATTATTCACCAGGGCTTACTCCCAAAGAAGCCCTGCAGGATTGCGGGCCTAGGCCATTGCCAAGGTGAACATCACCCTGATGTTCAACCTGATGGAACTTTGCTATCAAGAGGAAACAAATTAATTTTCCTTCTTTAAAATTGTGAGACACTTGCATTAGGCCATGCATAAAATAAAAGTAAGGGGCCCTGAATGAAATTCCTGAAGTGCAATAAGTATCCCAAGCCATTGCCTGCTGAGATCTGAAGGAAACAGAGGCTGAGATGAAAAGAAAATGCTGGTTTATTCCCCCTTTAAATAGCAAGTCTTATTAAAAGCATCCCTTTGAGGTTGAGCATTGCCCTCTGTGAATCAGGGCTGTTTTCTGGGTGTCAAGGGGTGACAAGAGTGAACACCTCACAGTGAGTGCCCTCCTGAGGCATCAGCTCTGAAATGTGCAGGAGGAACAGTCCAAAGAGATTAGCTGGACCTGAGCAGGGCAAAAGGGGCTCACAGGACCTGCCACAGGTAGCTCCGTGGTAGAAGCTGTGACAATGTTCAGATGTCCACGATATCCCTCCTATTGCAGGTTGGAACATCAAGCACTGCATTTGTAAAGAGATGGTTAAAATATTCAGCTTGAAAGTTTGGGGATCAAATTAGTGAACTCCCGTGAAAAGTATGTAGATTTTTATAAAGAACATGCTGCTGATCTAAATTTTTTAAAAAAAGAAATTCCCAGCGAGTGAGACAAGAGGAGCAGCTCTCCTCTCATTTTGTAGCAAAACACAAGGTAATGTTTTGTTTCTGACTAAAACTAAGTCATTACAAGACAGATGTCGCTTATCAGGAAGTTTGCTGCAGGTCTTTGACAGTCCAGAAGTGATTTCTTCAGAGACACTCTGCTCCATCATCCTTTGCTGGAGGCGGCGGAGGCAGCAGCCGCCCTGCCCTCTCCCCGTCTGCCTTGCAGCTCAGTTTATAGTCATAAAGGGTAAAAAAATGGCCTAAGAAATGTGCACAGGTCTTATCCTGCCTCTTCTTTTCCCTGTCAGGGTTATCAGACCCACAGTTTTGCCATCACCAGCTAAAATGACCAAATTCTGACCCAAACAAAGCCCTAGTGCCATTGGCAGAGCAACTGTACACATCACACTGGTGTCACATTCCAGGGGGCAAGGGGGATAATGAGTTTTCAGCAGGAATGGTTTGCTCAGGTAGCACCTGCTGTAGTTTAGTAGACATATTTAGTGACAGTTCGAATTGCAAAAGCTGTCTGCAAAAACAGGAAAGGAATATGACACATCTCATTCCTTTTTGATCAATTTTTCAGTGTTAATACCCTATTAATGTTGAGGCAAGATCCAACAAAATTGTCATAATTCTTTTCTCATTTATGCTTTTAAAGCAATCAGATAATTTCTATCATAAGTCAATGAAATTAAATTAAATATACAGAGAGAAAATGTGGGTCAAATTTTCTAGAGTTTGGGTCACTGCTAATAAAGCAACNAAAAAAAAAAAAGAAAAAAAGGTCAGGTAAAGTGAAAGGACAAGAAGAGCTTTACCAGAGTTAGGAAACTGCCAAGTGCAGAAGGAAGGGAACAAAACGAAAACCAGACAGTGAATCATCGTCACTGGTGTGTGCAAAACCCGACTGGGAATTCAGGCAAGTCCTCTTGTTTTGCTTTGCCCATCCCTTCTATTCTTTTTGCAGGTTATTAATACTTTTGCTAAGCATGATGTTTGAGGTATCCCAGAAGGGAGTTTTTCTTCCCTCAAGACTACCTACAGCCATTTTTCTTCCCCCATAACTTTCCCCAGTGTTCCTTCCACTTAATCTTCTCATCAAGGCAGTGTAGGACAAGGAGGTGTTATGGCTGAGCAGGGCTCATTTAGGCAAAGGTTGGGGGTCTTTGCTGATCTAAGAGGTCCCAGGTTACAGTTTTAAAGATGAAATTCAGTATTTAAGAATATGTTTTAAAATGTAGGAAAGGAGGGGAGAAAATGGGGAGGAAGACTAAACCAGAAAAAGTTTCTCCTAACTGGTATTGTGCCTCTAGATGTTTTAAAAGGGAGGGACCACATTGGCAGCCATTGCCAGCCATTCTGGCTGGCAGGAAGAAAGGAGAATAAAATACTAGAGGGTATCCTATCTAAGAAGGAAGACATGATCTTTTCACCGTTTTTATTTTGGCAGACTAGACTACAAATTTCAAGGAGCATTTCTGTTTCATTGATTGCATTTGCAGTGGGTTTGCCCAGAAATAGCAGACTAGCTGGGTGTTGCATTATGGTAAATCAGAAGCCACCAAAGCAAGCGAGATAATAACCCACTGCACTTTAGGACAGGCCAAAACGGGATTTATGGTGATGATGAGTGAATGGAAAGGATGGTCCTGAGCTGCAGCTGTATAGTCAGCCCCAGAAAATCAGCATATAATCACCAACCTTGGCTCAGCACCTGAACCTGCCTGACAGGCTGGAGGGACCCATTCCTGCAAAACAGAGCATCTGCCAGCAGACCCCATGTAAGGAGGAGTCACAGCGGCAGCAGAAGAATCTGGAGGAGTAGAAAACACCTATTATCTCACAGTCTGCCTTTAGCAAAGCCCACTTAAACACCTGTAATTTTCTGAAGGCACAGACAGGTTACTGGACTCTTCAAGGGTACTGCTTCTGGCAAAAACAAAACAAAAGCCAATCCCAAATTTACTTTAAATTTAACCCTCTCTGACAGGAATCATATTTTTAGAAGCACTTAGCCCCGTGTTAATACTTCCTGGACGTGCTCAAACACTGTCTGATGTTGTATTGAGGCAAATTAGTGAAGATGGAGGCTCATAAATCCTCAAGAATTACAAAACTAATTAAATGCCTGTGAGATGTACTTAGTTGCAGAGCTCTGGTGTGCAGGTCTGTTTTCCAGATACCTCGGTTTAGCTGTGTTTAATGCAGGGAACAAGGAATGGCTTTCCACAGGTCCTTCCACTAGCAGGGCTCTGGGGAATTCCTGGCACAGGCAGCTTCAGAAGGCAGCACGGTATGGTGACATTGCCTTGATTCTTTACGTCATTGCATCATTAAATAAAATACTGTGACTGCACAAGTGGTGAGGCGGGTAAGCCTCTCCACACTGGTTTGCTCACTGGGTTCAGTTCACTTGCAGGTGGAGTCAGCCAGGGGTGTCTTTGCTGAACACACTGGGCTCCAGGAAGCCACCTGACAATTCCGATTATTCTAATTAGTTTGGGCAGTTATTCTCAGGAATGAGTCAAACAATTAAAGTAAAAACTTTGCACTATTTTTTGTGAAATGAAGAACTTACTGGTTTAGGGTTTTAAGCCCCTGGCTAGGAAGCTTCTTTTTCCTCTTCATGGCTGGGTACAGCAGAGCCTCCATGGACCTCACCAGCAGGTGTCTGCACATCATCTTCCATTTAGGCTCCGCTTGTGACAATTCTTAGGCTTTATGTCAGTCTCAAGCTGTAAAAATTACTTTTCGCTCCCTGTGAAAATGCAATGAGTTTTAAAATGTACCCGGAAAAGTAAATTTCCTTCTTCCCTTAAAACTTCAGTTTGAAATATCATTTTGGAGTGGAGAAGTCAGTGGAAAGGAAGTCCCACACTGAAGTCACCAAAATCCTACAGGATTTGAGGGAGAGGGATTATTTGAGTAGTTCCTGTGGGTGTATGTTTTCCCTGTGCATCCCTAAGAGCTGACTGACTCCCAGCATGTGCTGGCTCAGGGTGGGGAGAGGAGGGGGAGCTGTGACTGACTGTGCCTCCACAATGTGCTTCATTGTCTTTTCTTCTCTTACAGCTGTTTTTGTGAGTGTGGGTTTTGAGGGACTCTGTGTGTGGGTTTTGTGTGTGAGGAGATTGCAAGGATTTAAAGGGCTGCGTTCGGGGAAAAACTAAACTCAGCCTCCACATTTGCATGCTTTGGATTACACACCTAGATGCTTGCCGGCTCACTTTGTGTTGGCTACAGTTTTGCTCAGGCAAAAACTCACATGGGAGCGCTCAGACCGTCCACATGTGCAAATTGGAGGATTAGCTACCTAACAATTGGTCCAAAAACATAGAATTGATGATTTACAGGCTCAGCCAGAGTAACAGGTCACATTCTCTGATGGAGGAACTTGGCATTGCATTACTGAAGTCAGAGGAGCTTTGCAGATTTACACCAGATGAGGATTTCAGCATAGGTGTTTCCTGAGTGAGAAAAATCCAAAGGGAAAGAACTACTCCATACAGTTTATTTTCACAGAGCAGAGTCTACAGAAAGGGGTCACTTTGCCAAAGAATCTGGGATCACCTCGCCGCTGTTTGTGCATGAGCAATAATGCCTTAAGGGGATCCACAAATTTGTGCTGTGACAAAATTCTATCATTCCTGCCAAGAAACGAGAACCACTGCAGCTTAATGTCCTTTTTCCTTTTCCTAAACAGTGGTATAAATGACATTTTTGTACTTGGAAACTTCAGGCTCTTACTTTAACCCTACTAATTGCAACTGCATTTACATTTGTGGTAGATGGCCACGTCCCTCTGCATATGAAGCCACATGTAGCCTGCACACGCTTTTCCAAACACCATGGTGTCACTTGAATACCACAAGAAATGTGCTTCCTACACCCTTTGGTTTCTTTTCTTTCTTTCTTAACTCATCGCACAATGTTGAAACTGTAGAGCAGCTTCTGGATTTGCCTCTTTTATCCAGGCCTCCCCTTCCCTCACCATTCCCACCTTCCTTTGATAGTCTGTAGATACAGAACGGGTTGCTGGGGTGGAAATGGTTTAGCAGGAGCCAGGATCGCTGGAGTTGGAGACCACTTTAAATGTGCCTATAATGTGTGTGTTACTCATTGCTTTGTTCCACTGGGTGTGTCGTATGCCATTTTCTTTTAATGAGGAGCTGTTACAAGGCAAGTTTTTTCACCCTTGCTGGGTGTTGGAAGATCAAACCACATGGGGTGACAAGATTACAAACATTTTGCTGGAGGGCTGAAAATACTCTGGAATGGGATGTGAGATTTAACATGTTCACAGAGCCACAACTTGCCAGCGAGTGGAAGGTGGTATCATTCCAGAGAACACAGGGAACCATAACTGGGCAAGGACAAGATGTGTAAGTTACAGGAAATATTAAAATTCAACAAAATCTGCTCTGACACCCAAGCCTCAAATAACGCTTCTAGGGATGGATTAATTATTCAGGCAGAAATCCGCACCCACCCAAGCTTGCTACCTGCAAGTCTGCCAAACCCAGTCCAGCACTGCGTCTTCAGATGCACAGCCACATTTGTATTTTAATTTTACAGCTCTTTGGAGACACTGCTATGGGGAATAGCAGTAGGATGTTGCAATAGGAACACCACTGCAAGTAAATCACTAGTTTGGCAGGAGATAATGAGGAGCCATGTTCCAGGGAGCTCCTGAGAACATGGACAGAACTGGCTGCATGAGAAGATGAGCAGCACTGAAGATCCCAGAGCAGAGGGAGCAGAAAAGAAATCAGCTTCATGAAAAAGCATACAGGCTGTCCTTGGAGAAAGGCTGAAAGGAGAAACATGTATTTGCACTCAGTTGCTCAGCATGTTACAACCCCAGATTCTCTTGTGAGTCCCTTTCTGGAAATTCTAAAGAGCACTTCCTATCAAACAAAAAATATTAGAAAAAAGCCCCCAGCTTCCCTCTATTTGTGTGTCTCGCTTCAGACAAACAAACTTTTTTATATGTAAGTTAATCTGTGTCCTTTTTTTGGAGTCAAAATGAGATTTTCTTCAATGTTCAAGAAGGTACCACATGCAGTCCTTTGCCTTCTTCAGCAGCATGAGCAGTTGTAAACTTCCTAGGAGGGCCCGGTTTGGTCATATAACCTAAAAATTGATGGCTATTCAGGAGATATCGTTCAGAGATCCCACTTTTTCCTGGTCTCTTCCTGTGGCATATTAATGACTTTTACTGAAGGTCTTGCTACAGGGTGTTGAGAAGTTGTTGAGTATGACTGACTGTGTGCACTGGAGATAGCAGTGATGGAACAAAAATGTGCATCTGCCTGATGCTCTCTCACTATGCCACATAACAAAAATTTGGACCCAGGGTCCCCAGAGCTTGTGGCCCCGGTTTTTTAGTTCTAGCTTTGGTCTAATTTCAGATAAGGAGGTTGAGTTGCTCTAAATGGTCCCACAGTGAATTGCAGTAGGAACAGAATTGTTGGGGTTTACGGCTGGCCCAGAGACTGTGGGGATGAGGTAGATATTGACCTTGACGAGATTATTGTGTATCCTTGAAGCTACTGGAAAGTTTCGAGTTGGCAGAAGATCATAAGAAAAAGAAAAGAAGAAAATGCTAAAGCAGAAGCCATGCAGATGATGTAACAGTCATCCAATAAGATTAATAAAAACAACTTGTTGTCCAATTAGTGTTAGACACATATCCTTAAGATTGATATATCAAAAGATGCTTGTAGACAATAGAGAGAAATATAGAAGAGTTTTTAGAGCTTAGCCCATAATAAAGAAACTTTTGCAAAAAATATGTGTGTCACGTGTCCAATCTCAACAAGCAACACGGAATCAGTTGTTTTCTTACAATACCACAAGAACTATGACAACCTGGAAAGGGGAACTCACAGTACCTCCGCACAGAGGAGATTTCAACATCAGACATAGCCAAAGCCTGATGAGGAATCAAAGCCAGGAGGGCAGAAGGTCAGAGACTTGTGTAAAAGAGGTGAGAGACACTAAAGGAGGTGGAAGTGGGTTTCTGAGTGATGAAAGGTTTAGAAGAGCTGAGATGACAGTGGCCAGAGATGACAAGGAGGGCATGGGAGACTTCAGTATGATTTTACCTCAAACTTCAGGATGAAAACATGAGAAGAAAAAAATAATAGGAAACATTGCCCAAGCTTTAGGGAAAAATAAACCAGAGATCCCTATAACAGATTTAACCCCTGTATCTCTAACAGACTTACCCACACCTTTGCACTTCGGGGAGATTCAGCCATGAACCAGCTTACACCTTTGCCCTCTACCCACTCCTGCAGTATAAAAGAGTGAACTGGTAGGAGGAATGTTCTATAAATCATCCAAGCTGAAGTAGAAGTCTGACATAATTTTTCACTTGGATCTTGCTGTTGATAAGAAGGTGATTTCCAATTCAACAGACTCTAAAGAGAGATATTCCAAAGCACTTCAGGAAAAAAAATACATGCACAGAGTTGCAGAACTGGACCCTAAGTGAAATTAAAGATGGATCAAGCAATAGTATATAGTGTCGAGATAACATTTAAGAAAGGTGACAGTATTTTAGGGACATTTGTTGGCAGAACTTAAATGTGACCACAAAAAGGAAGCATATGCACAGTTGACCACCATAGAGTCACTAATGAAGAGAATTGGGAGCTAGGAAGAGCTGGATGGCATAAAATCAGAGCAGGGGAGGATGGCATGAAGAGGTGTTACCCAGAGACAAAACAGGACACCTAAAGAAAGAGATCATGAGGATATCTAGGCAGCTGCAGAAAATCGTCCAGCAGAGTATTGTTTGTGGTAAGAGCAGGGAAAGTGTCTGTGTGTGTAGGAGTGCATGAATGAGATGAATCACTTTCAGTAGAGTCCCGTGAGCAGCAGGACCAGCATAGCCCTTGGACATACAGCTCAGGACTGACTGACTCAGTATATTGATGTCTCACAGGGGATGAGCTCATGCAGCAGGTTTAGTGGGACCATTGACAAAATCATTTTCCTTAATCATTTTCCTGAACCTAGGCCCCTATTTTCCTATGACTTATAAGCACTTAATATATTTGAACGCCCTGACAAATGGGTTGAAATTGGGTAACAGGTCCAAGAGCTACTAGGGAGAAATAGACAGCATTTAATTTTTTTTTTAACTGTAGATTTTGTAATTGCATTTATCTAGTAAATTATTACGAGCAAGTTGAAGCTGCTGGAGCTTGCTCCCAGTTCCATAGCTCAGGGCCTTGTGGTCTTGGACAACTGGATTGACCTTACCATATTTGTGTACCATGTGAAGCTTTAGCATGATGTGACTGGTGGTGGCACAACCACCTCCATCTGTAATACAAAGGCAATTAAAATACTCCGTAAGATTTTATTATCTGGTATAGTTGAAACATTACAGAAGTGTTACAGTACAGATATCATTTTACTAATATTAATTATGCTCTCAGGCACTTCCTACTTTTCAGCAAGGACCAGGAGATGCATCAAAGAATAGCCACAGTAGTGATTGTCCCTTTAACATCCCCACGAGCAGCAGTCAGGAAGTCCTGCTAAAAACTCCATTTTCCTCCAGGAGAAAACCTTTTCTTTCTAGGCTTGAGTAAAATCTGGATGTCTAAATGGAATTGCTGAACATTTTAAGCCAAGTTTTTTCAAGGGTTATTAAATTTAATTCAAAAATCCAAAGAATCAAGGCCAATGCAATCTTATGTCCTGAGGGATAACCAAGAAAAATGTTTCTAGAAGTTTCTAGAAAATACACTTAGCACTGTGACTGAACCCTGAAGAAATTAACCTCAGAAAAGACTGAAAATTAGAGCTCTCTATAGATTTGCCTGCTAATTATTCTATGAAATTGAATGGGGAATCTTAAATCGCCTTTAGACTTAAATATACATTTTCAGATCCATTATAATTACTTCCCATCTACATGAAAGTAATACCCTAAATAGAGAGTGCTGAACAATTGTAAAGGACAGTACAGTCCATGTCCAGACATACTTAGAATCAGTGCATATATCAGAAGAAAGGGAAGAAAGGGGTAAAAAGCAAAAAAATGAGCATTACTATGGCAGGCAGATGGCTGAACTGTGTAGAAAGGGATTTCTTTTCCTGCAAAATATTTGAGAATTTTAAAATGTTCCCAGCCCACACTCAGATGAAGCCAAATCTTTTCAATGTGTTTTGCTGAAACTATTAAAAAAAGCAAATAACTGAACAGTTTGGTTTTCAGCAACATCAAAAATTAATCCCCAAACTGAAAGAATAATTTGAAAACACTCAAAATAGCCAGAAGCTGGATGTTTTCTGCTTTGGGGTTTGTTTGTTTTTAAGTAACTGGAAAGCTTCTTCCAAAAGAATGGAAAAAATAAAAATCACTTCTTTTTTTTTTTCTTTGCAAAATATTTTGTGAGGAAATACTTGTGATTTACTGCTCACTGTAGTTTGGAATCCAATTGTCAGAGAAGTGGCCTAGAGCTCCAAGCTGTGTGAGTGTCATAACTCAGATGTCACAGTTCTCCATCATTTTGCAGGGGTAGTGAGATGTGATGTTTGGGCCCTGGGAAGATCAACTAACTTTGTAGCTCCATGCCAAGTTTCGAGCACAGAAGTAGAATAATTTTTTTTTTCCATCTCAGTGTGCTCAGCCACCTGCCTTGCCTAGATCAAGAAAAGCCTTTTTTTTTCTGCAGGTGCACTGAAGAAAGGCCTTGTGTCTTTTCACACTTATATGTGTGGAAGGCCTGGCCCTTTACCTCTGCTGAGCACAGTCTTCTCAGCAGACACAAGGGCAAGCAAGGACAGGTATACAACAAGCAGGAGCACAGACAAGTAGACACATAAAAAAGCAGAGCTGATATATTTATCATTAACATGGGGTTAGTAATTGAGCACAAAATCTGAAGAACCAACCAGCTGTCAGACAAATATTCAGTTGTTTTATCCTGTCAGATACCAGGAAAGCATTCCTCTTCAGTAATGAAGAAAATAAAACCGCCTTGAAAACCACTGTAATCTTACCTTTCTGAGCAACCCTTTTTAAATGGTGTTTTTGGTGTGCCATTTGTGGAAAGAGTTAGGGCTTGGTGTTTAGAAAACTGAAGGAGCAAGATCTCTAAGGTAACCAAATGCTTTTTGCTGTTAAGACCTTGTCTGCAGTAACTTATAACTTTAACAAACCTAGAATATTCTGAATAGTATGTATTTTTTCTATACCAGTCATCTGCCAGCATAGACAATTCAATGAATTAGCTGTTTTTCCAAGCAGAAATTCTAATGAGCATAGGAATAGAATAGATGCTATGGAAATCTAGTCCTTCATCCACCAAGGGCTGCAGGACTGAGGAACTCGTTAGCTGGTTTGGAATCAGGTGGCTTCACTTGTACAGCAGATAATGGACATTCACACACAACAAAAAGCTGCCTGTAGGATAAATCCAGCTGGCAAGGAATATCTTTTCCATTCGTGCATAGTTTTCACTCAAATAAATTGCTGTTAAGCTATGCCTAAAACCTATGAAAATGGCCAGAGGCACTTTATTGACAGCTATAGAAACTCAATAGGATTACTGAACCGTCCTCAAGAATTTTAAAGAGAAATGTAACCACCAGGAGAGATGAATAGAGTAGCTCAAAGTAAAAATTATATATATTCAACTCCATCACTGAAAACTCCCCCTAGCCCACGAGGGACACTTGTAACAGCTACAAAGAATCCAGTTGCCTTCGATATTTGGTGAGAGGGAAACAATCCATTCATTTATTAACTTTTAGAAAATGTTATGATATTTGTACAAGGCAATATTGGTTTCGCTGCTATAGATCTTGCACAGACTGACTCCTCTGTTTAACTTCCTATATTCTAAATAGCTCCCATTGACTTTCATGAGCCTGCTTGTAAGTAAAGCTAACTTAGAGGATCAAAGCCCTATAAACTGTGTCATTAAATTTTAAGAAGTCAGAAGCTACACATTCTCTTCCCAGGCTGTACCAGCATCTCCCATGAGTGCTAATGAGACCAGTTCTCATGTCACTGTTCTCTGGACATCAGAAGACACACATTTGATTTTAGTTTTGATTGCATAGATGAAAACAAGCAATAATTCATGAAAATCAGTGTAGGTATACATGGTAGTCAAAGCTGATGAAATTCATGTTCATTTTGGGTACCTGTCTGAAGTTCAATTTTCTACTTAATACAAATGGTGCAGCAGGTCTGTACAGTAGGGTAGTAGAGCTCATTAAAATTGATTCTCCATGTATTTGTCAATAATTCCAGGGGAAAAAAATAGTAATAATAAAAAAATAAGGTCTATGCTGAGACTAATAGAGTAATTCAGCTCAGGAATGTGTGGGAAAGATGGCTCAGATTTTAGCCAAGGTGACTGAGTCCTCCACACCTTGTAGGAGAGTTTTCCTGGAAATCAAGAGGGGTTTATAATGATAACAAGGTTTTGTGGCTTAGGAAGTGAGAAAAGAGAAATGGGGAGGATCTTGTCTTTCAAGAACTTTTTCAAGTCAGTGCAGAATTACAGGGGAGGAAGAGGATGAAACCATCACATCGACCTCATTTTTGTGCTTTGTTTTTTACAGCTATCTTCAATTTAAAAAAAAAAAAAAAAAAAAAGAAGGAAGCTATTGAAAAACTCCCAAGATAAAGATTGTTCCAGCAGATGCTCTTTGGCTCTACCTAAAATGCAGAGTGGAGGAAAACTTCCAGTGACTCCAGGATTGGATGAGATACTTTCCACTACAAGGAACCCTGGCTCAATTTCTACAACAAAGAGAGATGTGAGAGAACCTTGCTGCACTCCAGCCAGCTCTGCCAACGAGGGAGGATGGGGACCATCCCTCAGGATCCCTGAGGCTATGCTTGGGAGCACCTCTGCCCTGCAGTATCCATGCAACAGCTCAGAGGATGTGATAAACACCCCAGGCGGGACTTCCTCCTTCACTCCCAAGCTGTTTTGCAAGTTACTATCCATGATGACCAGCTACTGGAATTCACCTCTGCAGCATTTGACTATCATCTCCTTGCAAAAGCTTTCCCTGAATTCTGTGAGCTTTTCTATAAAAAGGAGTTTTGTCCAAATAAAGAAGCCAGAATTTGAACAAAGATGAATGGAAAAGAAGTCACAATGTGAACTCCTTCCACCACACAGCAAATGCTGCTTTTCAGTACAAGACAGAGAGTAGCATCTAGTACAGTTTCCAGTTAGCACCAAAACCCCAGGGGATCCCTTTTGCTGGGGCAAACATCACTGGAATGGTAGATGGTAAAACAAGCATATCCTGGACAGGGGGTACCAATAAATAATTCATGAAAAGAATAGGAAACATCATAGCCAGGGCAAAGAGAATGATAATTTGCTTTGCTACCTGATCAAATGGAATGACTGGCCTTGAGGGATGCAGCCATTTGGGGGGTTGATTGCTGGAGTTAATACAGAGCATTAACTTTGCAGCTTTGCTCCAGGCAGAACTTGTCTCAAGTGATCTAAAACTTTCAATGCACTTATTCTATCAGAAGATTTGTGTGTGACTGCCTAATTAACGACCTTCTTTTCAATATTAATATGCAGAAAAGTTTACTGCCTTAAAGGTGTGTCAATATATACTTTTTTCTGGTTAAGGAAGCTTGCCTTTGGCAATTCTAAAATATAAAAACTATTAATTAAAGCATACAGTGCTTTAATAAAAAAAAAGGATTGAATTGCTAAAGTCTTTGGGGAGTATTGCTACAGAATTTATGCCAAATGTCTCAATTAATTGATATGCTAAAATGAGAAACCTGAAATATTTTAGTAAAGATTTTTCACAGACTTCACCTACTCCCTCCTAACCATCAAAGGATATTGTCTAGTGATTTCAGACCAAGTGGAATCAAGAAAAAAACATATTCACAAACTCCTCCCAAACCTAAGTTGCTCCTTTCCCTGAGTAAAGACCTGCAGTTACATGGAAAATCTGGAGTCCTTATAGTGTGAGGCACCAGCAACACCAGCCAAAGCTGCTGGCTGTGCTTTTCCCCACCTCAGACCTGTGCCTGGCAGAGGTCAAATGCCACCAGGCTGGTCCCTCCCCATACATGCTCTGGCTGGTGCCTTCCAAGGCTGGCATGGCCTCTCCAGACAAGAGCAAGGGCCAGCAGTGTGGTCAGACCTGACCTGAAGCTCAGCCCTCATTGCAGAGGGCAGCTTGTCCTCAGCAGCATTTCCCACCCTTGCGTTTTCCATCCAGAAGACACCAACAAGGATAGAGTAGGAATAACATTATTACTTTCATTTTTACATATGGGAAACTGAGGTACAAATGCAAGACAGATCTCCAAAGCAACTTTTTCATTACTTTTACTTGCCTAAAGAGCTTCAAAACCAATTTTCTGCAAATGATTTTTGTCAGAGGTTATACAGGAAGCCTCTGGAAAAGCCAGAGGCCAAGTGCTGTGTATTTTAGCTGCATAACTATTCTTTCTTCTCAGTGGGTGCCTGTATAAAATATTTACCAAATTATCCTTCCACTTCTTAATTTTCCCATAGCATATCATATCCTTTCCTACCTGGAAAATCCTGCCATAAACCTCCACCAGTGTCTGCTCAATATGCTGAGCATAGCCTTGTAGGGAACAAAGCTCTTCAGAGAGCCCTCCCAGCCTGTCTGGACCCCAAATTACTGCCTGCAGATACTACAACAAACATTCCAGGAAAATGGAAGGAAACAAAGTCTCTTGTCTTAATCGGTCTGATGAGCCCACGAGGAGAAACAGCTGATGTCCATGGAGCAAGTCTGGAATAAAGGGCATTCAGTTATGGCAGCTGTAGTGTTAGAAACAGCTCTTGAGTGTCTTCTCCCAGTGGATTGCTTGGGAAATTTGGGTGGATTTCTTGAGCAAAGATCTTCTACTCAGCAAACTCTTGTTTTGCAGAGATAGTGCTAAAGTGTTTTGGTTTGCTTTTTTTTTTCAGAGCAGGTGATTATTATATTTCATGTGAGGGATTTTCATAAGCACAGGTTGGGTGGTTGCTAGAGTTGATAGAAGTAGTAGCAGGCATAGTCTTTGGGCTTCTTTTGTTTCCTACTTGCTGGGGCTGAGAAAAGGATGGGAGAGAAAGTCAGGAAAAGGAAGAACTGTGAGATATGCCTGTTCTTTATTTTTCAGCTCCCTGTAGTTGCAAGGCAGGTCTCCATAATATGAGATAAGCAGCTGCTCGTAGGAACAATAGAGTTAAAAAAAAAAAATCATATGCATTATAGATGTTATTTGATCTCTAATAAATACACTGAATATGGGATTTTTGCATGATGCTTTGATCTCAGTGAAGCACATTCTAGCTGAGTTGCTGCCACCCCTCTAATGAGTGGTGTTGGAGGCCCTACATAAACTGCGGCTAGTAAAAGTGGGGAGGAAGAATGCAAACTCTGGCATCCCTGTTCCAAAGTAGGTCAAGCTCCTCCAAAGGCAACAGCTTCACATCATTCCTCGTGCAGTGGCAAACACCCGTGCAGGAGGAGGAGCTGCCTGAGCTGCTGAGGACAGGTGAGCCGTGAGGCAGTTCAGAGGCTCCGTTTGTACTGCGGAGCTGCTCCATATGGCTTAACCATGGTCACAGCTTGGGAGTGAGCGCCCTGGCAGACCACACTGAGAGCTGCAAAGGACTGAGAAGTTGCTACAGCAGATGTCTTATGTCTGGTGCAAACCTATCCTGGACTCACTTGCAAAATCCTAAAGTGCCTACAGAAAAAAATAAATGAAGATTTTTCTTCTAGAAGAGCATAGACTTGAACCTTGCAAGGTTCTGGAGGCTGTTCTCTGGCTGTATGCAGCTGCAACTACATTCAAGTGCCTGCTAGCCCTGTTTGACAGTGTGACTGTTCACACATGTACCTCTAGAGGAACAGACATTGGGCTCTCCAATGGGCCAGGTGCCAAGCTGCTTTATCAGTACAGCTCAGCAAAGCCCTTCCACATACAGATTTTTTTAGGACCAGGAACATCTCTAGGTCTGGTGGAGACCTAAGTAACAGCTGACATCTAAGGTACTGCAATCATATTATTAATAAACCAGCTAAAACAGGAAAGGAGCCTTTACCTGCTGCCAGCTCCTGTAATAACGTGTCCTAAGAGCGCTTTCTTGCTCTTTCAAGTCATGCACACACAAGTTACTTTACAAAGTGGTCTCTTGTCTGAGCCTCACAAACTTGTTTTACTTACAACATGTCTTAGATTCGAGCAAGGACTGCCAGAGGGGAAGCAGTGTTACACGGGATTGCACCACAGAAACCACCCAACTGCAGTGCACTGCTCTTTTTGCCATGGGCTGACTTGCTTATGCAGGTTTGCACTGTTATCAAATGTTTGTTACAACATGGGAGAAAATACTGAGCTGAGAAAGCCTTGTTCTGTGGTCTGGATTATCCACTCTAAGCTTCCCATGGGAGCTTTATGGAGTCTTATGTATTGGCCAAAAGAATCCTTGACATGAAAAGCCCTAACTGTGGCAGAAAAGACTGGCAGCAAACATCTTTAAAGAGAGTTTCTCAGTCACTTGGAGCAGTGTGAAATATGTTTTTAGCCCTTTATCTGCAAAGTCTTAGCTATGGTAAACCTGCAGGCTGTTAGCATCTCTCCAATTCCTTTCTTAACTTGTCAGCTAAGTAAGAAGCAGTATTTTGTTTCTTCTTGTTTTCATTTTATAATTTGAAATTTTATAATAGAATTGGCACACCTGAATCTTTGAAAATCTATCTGCTGATGGACTGGTATTCAACAAAGCTCCTTCTAACCCTGTCTTCTGGGTGTGGGTTTTCCCCAAATCTCATTTCCTATTGTAGGTTTGGATGGTCTCCTATTTCAATTAGCCAAATACAATAAAAAGAGAGGGCTGAGTTTCAGAAATGTTGCAGTGACAGGGATATCATAGCTCAATATTGGGCAAAGGATTCCTATTTTTCCTTCTGCCACACCTCCCTGTCCCTCCAGAAACTGGGATTTTACCTCCTAAAACATGAGCTTTTTGACAAGCAGTTTAAGGGCTCTTTTATCTCAGGGTTTACTATGTTCAGGGTTTTGCCACATCTATGCAGGCTGGAAACCTTTTTCTACTAATTAATGCTGGAACTCTGGTGCATACATATGACTCCAAGGTCTAGGGTTTTAAGAAAAATACCAGGTATCATGAGACTCCTCATAAAATTATGACAGTTAACAAGCTGAATGCACAAAGAATAGTCTTGTACCTTTTTTTCTCTAAAGTTACTTCTATTTTAGAGTAAGGAATACTAGAAAGAGAAAGAGCAAAGTGCCCACAAAAGATCCTTGTGTCATGCAGCAAACTTCCTGGAATAAAACTCTCAGCTCTGTTCCCTTAAAAAGAGGTAGGCTCTGAAGATGCAGGCTGTCAGACAATACACAGGTTTCTAAAGGTATTGGAAACAACTTTTGGAGAAGCCAGAAGCTGCCAGCTGAAAACTGAGGGGTTAAAATGTGAAAGATCAAAATACAGCAACATTAAACTATTTTCTATATCCCTCTAGACAAATAAAGGAGCCCCTAAAAAAAGAAGGTAAAATCAAATGAGGAATCCAGGCTGTGACTGGTTGTCCTCTAGCAGTTTTGAAAGCTGGCTAAACTTAAAAAGAGAGGCCCTGAAACTTCATCTGCACAGAACTGGTGTTTATAGCTTGAAATGATGATGCGAGTTTCAGTTTTTCTTACAGGCAGATTATTCACGTTTCTTCAGCACCAGCATGTCATGGAATTTAAACCATTATTTAAAAAAATGTGTAATTTTGTAAGCTGTGAAATGACTGTGGCAGAAAAGTCTGCAAGTGCTGGTGAGGAGCAAGGACTCTTCTCACACAGGGACCTGCTACCACTCGTCCTCATTAGTGGAATATTGCAGGTGGCTGATGAAAACTGGAGATATTGTCCTATTGTCCAGTAATAAACTCCTCCATTAACCAGGGATGCTTGGAAACCTGTTAAATTGTCTTTGTGTTGTGCTTTTTTCCATTGACAATAACAGCTTTTTCAACCTCACAGGCCTCTGTGACCAATTTCATCCTGACCATCCTGTTCTTCTGATTGCTGGAACTGATCTAGAGACCAGGTACCATGAGGCAAACACTCTTCACAAGGCTCCTCTTCAAGAAAAAGAGCTGCTAACCCAAATTACTTGGCAAGTCTAAGAAATTCTAGCAGGTAATTTCTGCAGTGCTGTCAGTCACTCTCAGCCCCCGTGGCTGCACTAGTTGCTCTGAATAACTACAGTAGCTCTGATCATGAATTACTGTGATTTGTCAGCTGTAATATAAACCCTGTGAGGGTTTTGATGCTTTTGCCAGCAATGTGTGAAAGAAAATATTTGAGCGAAATTGTCTAAGCCAGGCTGGGTAAGGAAAAGGGGGTTTAAAAAGCCAACACGATCTGTCCAGATTTATTTCATGCAGTGGTGAAAGCAGTCTACTGCCTGATTTAAAACCAGTGGATATATTTAATCTGATTGAATAACTCCTGATGGGTGTTGGACTTCTTTCCCCTGGAAATTATAACACAGTCCTGCATACCACCTAAATAATGCAATAACCTACTACAATATTTCTTTTCTTGGAACAATCAAGTATAACACTGGGAAAAATAAAGCAAGACTCTAAAAACAAAAACATCCTTCTGACAAGAATGGCTACAATTTGAACAGCGGGATTTTTTTCACCTCTGGAGAATACAGCAGTACCTCATGGAGCAGGAGACAGGGAATTCACACTGGTCCCTAAATTTCAGCCAGAAAAATCTCTGCTGAACTGTGCAGAGATTGAATGCCAAACAGCTATCCAGACCCCTTCCTAGGTTATTGCTGGAATGACATTTTCTGGGTCCAAGTGGAAGTTCTTGAAGTTTGTTAAGCTTATCTAGAGAAAATGTCAGGTAGCTGCAAAGGGAGTGGTAGTGATGTTCATTACTATTATAACTATATATATATATAGTTATATAGATAAATGTAATTAAATAGTGAATTATATATATAATTGCATCTATTTTTTCAATAACCCAGGTGTTAGGAAAATTCCTGTTGAAAGCTTTCAACTTGCAATGAGACCTTGGAGAAGGATGGCCACATCTACCTCCATGCCTCAGGAGCCTATTGCAGAATTGGGTTCAGTTTTTCAATGGGCTCTTTTGTAAACCCATGTCCTCTAGTAAGAGTTTGAAAAGATGGTGCTTTGGTGTGTATTTGATTGAGCTTTTCTTCCTCCTGCATCTGCATATGCAGTGTGACAGGCAAGCAGCTGAAGGTTAATTGTTACTTTAGGATATTATGTACCTGCTCTCTCTTGTTAATTCTGGGGACAGCGTGGAGAAAGGAAATCTCTCATACCTGAACCTTGCTAGAAATGTCTCCATGGTTACTTAAGACAAATGTTTGTCTCAAAAGGAAAAAACAAACAAACAAAACAATCCAAAAGAATTTATTTAAACAAAACTTGCATTAAAATTCAAACATTTTTACATAGTACTTTTGATGTTCTTGTAACTGAGAAAACAGATTTGAGTCAGAAACATTTATTATTTTTTGTTTATTGTTGGTTAGGTTTTGTTTTTTTAACATTAGCAGAAGCTTTATTCCTCTACCCTCATCAATGCCAGAGATTCTCCGTGGCTCAAGTCTCTGTTAAACAAGGCCAAAATGAGCCCAAATAAATCCAGAGATGCCAGGGAAATGCATAAACAAAAGAGGTGTTGAATCTTCACATTCATTTGGTTCTCCTGAGTAGAGATTGAGCCCATACTGTTCATTCTAGCTGCAGACTTCTTGGGATTGAAGGCAAGAGCAGGAAGCCAGGGTGGGGAGGGGGCATGGGAAAAGGACTATTTGGAGCTCCACCAGCACCAAGGGGCCCCAATGATGGAGGAATTTGGGTTTTTGCTTGGTGATCCCCAAAAGTATTTCCTACATGGGTTATGGAGGAGATGATCTATTTCCAGTCCAGTTTAAATGGACCAGGGAGGCAAGTGCAGCTGAAGTGCCAATGCCTGCCATGGGACTGTGCAGCGCTCCTGCAAGAGGCAGAGCCATCAGGGTTACATTAAATGACTGATGAACTGCCTGCAAGTACCTGGAGAGTTCATTTGGAGCTCCATCCTTTTAATTCGAGCTTCTTTTTCATCCATGTGAGCCATGGGGGAGTGAATATGTGAGGATTTCTACCCAATTACACTTCTCTTTAATAGTGTAGGAAACCAGGGGACTGCACGATACCTACCTGAAGTAGAGGGAATATTTAGCATCTAGGAAGATTTATGCCTGTGACCTTCTGGATATAAGGTGGCAAAGCAGCCCTTGCTGTGCTACATCTAATATGCATATTCATGGCTCGTTTATTCATGAAAGAAATGACTGGATTAGAGAGGGTTTGAAGGACATTGGCCATGAAGTTGAAACACACTCGAGTTGCTCACGAATTAGAACTCTATCATGTTTCATAATAAATTGGTAACCACTGTAAATCCTTGCATATCAGTGTTGTTATTGGAAATGCTATGTATTTTATTGGATTGGGAACATTTCACAGCTATCAACCTGTCAATTATTTTAGCACAACACAAAGTTTCTCATGATGATAGATGGTGATTCCAAATAATTTTTATAAAGTATTTCTACTTACTGTGGTGTCAGGAAGCCTGCCTGACTGTGAAATATTGTGATTTTTGAAGCACTCACCTGATAACACTCCTTAATTGTGTAACATTAATCTGTGTGTCAATCAAATGCTTGTAGGCAAATATATGGAATTTTTTTCCTGAGGTTTTCGTAGAGGGGGGGAAATTAAGATCATAGAAAACTCTTGGCAGCATATGAAGGAAGAAGCAATGCCAGACCTATAACCAACCATGAAAATGCATGTTATGAAGAATAAAGAAAAGATGAACCTTCTTTGCTAATGAACTCTGCTTTTATTCAAAATGAAGATGTCTTCCAGCAACATGTTTTTATTTCTCTTTCTTTCTCTCCACTTCTAACATACTGAGTGAAAAAGGCCAGTTCTACATATCTTGAGCAGATTCAAACCTCTGTGAATAAATAACGTGCTAGACATTAGATACCTACTTTTTAAGTTTCAAAGTCCTTTTCAGAGATTAGTAAAAGATACTATTTCATCCCACAAAAACGAAAATTAAGTCATATGAGACTGCTTTAACCAAGGGCACACAGCAGGTTAGAACCAGGGACGGGTCTGAGTGTATGAAGTGGTACAACAATGTTCCAAAATGTCTGGGAAGTCAAGTACACCAAAAGGTATTACCTCTGACCTGAAAGTGTTGACCACTTTTGCATTCAGTCAGAAGGGCTGTGTAGGAAAGGAAGAGCTACAGGGATCAAAGCACAGAGGTATTCACTTTGGTGACACCCTCCCTCATCCTAAGAGACACCCAAGAGAGACTGTCTGTGACTGTCCCCATGCCAGGATTATTAACCTTTCTTCCTCTGAGTCTGTGCTGGCATGGAATCCTTCACCAGAAGGGAATAAAATCTGTCTCAAGTGTGTGTTCAACCCCAGCTCCCTCCTGCTGCTGCTGCTGCTCTTGGCTTTATTGTATTAAGAGGTTTGGAACCACAGTTTCATTTACCTGCTTCTGAGCTTGAGGTGGAAAAGGGTCATAAAATAGCAAAGGTGCATCTCATACAGACCTAAAAAAACAAGTCGTTTAAAGCAGGATGTGCTGCATCTGCAATGTACCTGCATTAGGAGAGCTCCCAGTTTCCATCACAGGGTGACCCCAGAGGCCAGCTCTGCCCCCAACCCTGAGCTTTCTGTCCCACAGCATGGACCGCTCTGAATGTCTGTGGCAGGACTGGACTCCAGGTGGTCTGGCACTTATCCCTATTTATCCAACACACAGCCTTTTCCAGTCATTAAAATGATTTTATATGTGCAAGCCTGTTTCAGCAATTAAAGCAAAAAATCCTTTATAGCCCTTTTGGTTTGAATTGGGCCGGTTTCAAACCCAGGTACTAAAATGGATAAAACTATCTTGAAAAGCAAAGGAATTACACTGTACTATGAGTTCCTCTGCATCATGTTTTGAAAGACACAATGATAATATTTGTATAAATTAAAGCTATTGGAGACGTATGGTATTTCAGTTTCTGCCTCATTAAGTTGTCCTCCAGCCTTGAACATCCCTAGATCTATTCTGCAGCACTTTTCTATTTTAAATTTAATCTACCCTGCTGCAGAATGAAAGCTTAAAAGGATATTGCCTCTTTAAATTAAATGTGGAAAAAAACAACAATGGTGGAATTCTTGCTGAAGTGAATGCAATCTATTGTATAAGTTCTAGAATTCATAATATTTTCATCTGTCCCTTAGCCTCCCTGCTAGTTCAGCAGTATATTTCTTCACTGTTTCACTAGAGCCACAATTACATTTTTTCATTGATTGTAAGAGCAGAAGAAACCACTGTTACCATTTAATCTGATTTCATATGTATAATAGACCATAGGACATGTCTGGATTAATTCCTAATTTGATTAAAACAGTCCTCGGAAAAAATATCCAATCGTTTCCCTACAATTTCCAAGCAATGGATTAGACCTTTGCAACTCCTCATGAGTTATTCAAATTGCCCATTATTTTAACTTTATGATGACACAAAAGTTCACTGTTTTGAGACTGGAATTTCATCTTCCTCTAATTTGTACCTATTGGACCCTACATTTGTGAGATTTTCTTTTCCTCTATGTGGATGTGGTGACAATCAAATAACCACCAAAGCTTCTAATTGGTGGTGAAAATACCGAGGCACCGATTGCCTGTAATCCTCATGACTTTTCAATGAATGCTACCCATGCTGGCTAGTAAGAGATAAAGCAATGATTTAAATCATGCCCTCTTGGGAATCATCCACAACGTTCAGTCCTATATTGGCATCTCCCTCCCTGTCACATACAGAATTTTCTCTCAGTATGGGCATCCAGAGCTGTCCTTTCAATCAGTGGCCCTGGCTGCTGCAGGAGGCAGAAGGCAGGGATTGGGTTTGCTACAGCACCCAAACCTGCAAGCACACATTCCCAGAGGTGCCTGGCACTGTTAGTTTCCTGCTGTGCTCTGTAAAAGCCATTGTGCTTTATACAGAATAACTTGAGCCAGAGGGAAGAAGAGAGGTTCCAAACACACATGTATAGGTGAATGGGTAGGATGCTACATATGCACTCAGAACATAAATCCTGCTGCCACATCTGAAAGATTGATGGGAATGCTCTGAGAACACCTCAACAAATGGAGCCTCAAGCCAGAAGAAGCAGAATAACATCTGATTTTCATGTATGTGAATTAGACACGAGCTTGAAAGAGGCAGCAAGCTGCTTCTGGCTACCCCACGAGCACAACTCCAAGGTCCTGGAGAACTTCACTGCTAATGTTGATGGTGGCTACAGCCTGTAAGACTGAGGCACAGCCCACTGGGGATTTTATGAATCTAAACAGAAGACTTAATTTTTCTAATTTCTTTAAGAGGTGTTCAAATTCTTGTGTGTTTCTGGGTCTTCAAATCCTTGAAGGACAAGGGGAGGGGTATGTTGCAAAACATCTTGAAGTTATTGTTCTGCTGGTAGAATAGAGTTACTTTGGAGATGGGTGCATTCCTAGAAATAGAATGAGCAGAATGTGGGTTGAACAGACACCTAGAGAGGTGGTGGGATCTCCACCCCAGGAGGTTTTCAAGACTTACTGAGGCAAAACCATGGCTGACCTGATCTAATGTTGGCAACAGTCCTGTTTTCAGAGGGGTGTTGGATGACGAGATCTCCCGCCAACACTTCTATCATGTGGCACGGAGGGATGTACTCAGGGAGAGTTTTCCATAGTCATCTTGGAGTCATCAGCAGGTTCCCTAATGGAAAACATCTTCTCCTGCACTTCAGCTATGAGAGAGGGCTCTCATGGGCGTTCTCAGTGAGAGTGCCCTGGGAAAAGGCAAGTGCAGGCCAGGGAGGAGGAATTAAACTGTGTCAGTGAGCACAGCAATTAAAGAAGCCAATAGAGATTTCAAGGAAAAAGCAGAAATCTGTAGGGTATATTAGTTAATTAAAACAGGAGCATCCTTTTCGGGCCTTTTTCATTCACAGAAAGCTGCTGGATTTTGCTAAAGGCACATTGAACTGGCGACAGTAGCTCAAGACAACTGTGGTTGCTTTTGGAATGAAGTTGTTAGCTCAGAAGAGGAACAAACACACCCCTTCCCTGGAGTCCCAAGTTCTTGGCTGAAAGATCTTCCAGCCCTGCTGTACTGCATGTTCAGGGTGGAGCAAAGTGATTCAAGCAAAGGCAAATACTGGTTACAGCTTAATTGCCATTGCAGCATATCTCTTCTCTGAGTTCAGCTATCTCCTGCCAGAGCCATCTAACCCCTCTTGAAGGCTGGGGTGAACCTTTAGCCCCAGCAAAGTCCAATGTCCAAATTCCCACAGACTCTGTTCTCCCAGGAATGTCCCTGTGTTTCATGCAAACAGTGGCTCCATTGCATTTCATCTGCTTCCCCTTCAGATCAGAGTGGTGGGTTCAGTCACCAAATCCATTTGCTGTTCAGCTCAGGCCCATCTGTGAGTGGGGCTGTTCTCTCACAGATAAAATTTGTGAAAAGGAATATATGATGGGAGGACTTGAGTAGACTGGTTATACTGCTACTAGATCTAATGGGTAGCAAAGCAAAACGCTAGAAAAAACTTTACATTCAAAGGTTTGGTTGGGGTTTTTTAACTGGGGGAGGGTTTTTTCTTCCACTTAATAAAAAAAAGGTCTTTTTCTTGCCATAACCAAGAAAAGAGGCTGCAGCACTTGGCAAAAAACTTCTATTAAGTGCACTGGCTGGAAATGTTTATACTTTGCTCTTGACAACTATCTTGAATATACTAAGCATTGCACTGTGCTATAGCTTGCTTAATTCTGATATGGGAACAAAGTCCTTATGGAGGGGGTGAGTGTCTTTACTTGGGACTTTTTTTTTTTGTATCTGTCACTTGTTGCAATCAAAGGCAATAACTTGTTTTGGAAAATATTCTGCTCTACAGGGATTTGGTCTCTTCTCTGATTGATTTTAACAGCAGGAGGAGAATATCTTTGCAGGGAGTGAAGAGGAGGTGGGGAAATCCATAAGAGCAGGGAAATGACCACTAACTTCCATGCAGGCTGGCAGATGTTTAACAAGCAGTTCTCTGCCTTCCTCCAAAACTCCCCTTCTGCCCGAAACCCTATGCTCCTTCCCCTTCCACATTTAATTACTGCAAATTGCTAAAAACTTTATCTAAACTCCTATCAGACCAACAAATCATCGTTTGATTAGGATAGATAAACGGTCCTATGCAATTCCAAAAGCCGAATTCTGCTTACTTTGGGAGTTTGGAGGTTTTTTTCCTTCACTGTCAGAATTCAACCCAGCATTTCCCAAACTGAGTAACAGGAATCAGGTCTAATTCAGAAAGGGCCTTGCTCTCTGATTTTGTATATGACTAGAAGATAAGAAAGGATGCAGACAGAAATTAGCATAAGAGATTGTTTAAATGAATATGAATGGGTCCTCTGGCAGCTAAACAGATGGTGGTTGTTCACCAGCCCCTGTGCAATGATGCTGGTGGTGGGATTATCCTTGCAGATGGGTGTCCCCGTTAGAGTTTGGCTTCTATTCCGCAAGCGTCCACAGAAAGGTACTGAAGTACAATCTGTATGGGGCAGGATTTAGTCTTTGCCCTCAGCCTCTGTCTTCTCAGGCTGGAGGTGGGGATGACACATCGCGTGGGGAGGGAGCCGGAGGGCAGTAACCCGTCATCCTGGTGCCATGCAAATCCCGTGGTGAAATGAGAGGGTGTCGCACAGTGACAGTGTCGGGGCTGGCACAGGTTCCTGACACTGAGGTTGCATCCACACAGGTGTGGTACTCCAGTTCCCAGAGCAGAACATGCAGCCCTTTGCCCTAATGCTACATGGAGCAGGAGACCTGTGGGTGCCTCCCAATGCAAAGATCCACCCCACTGAGATGGGAACAACTATGACAGGAATAGCAAAACAAAAGGTGTATCTGAAACCCCCTCTCCACCCCATCCACACGAGGGAGTTAAATGAGAAAATGAAAATGGACAGAGGGCAGAGCCCCAGAGTCTGATTCTGGTTCTCTTCTGTGAAAAAGTTTCATCAAAGGCTGTGAGATGCACACACTCTGGGCATCACTTGCAGTCCACCTTCCAGGACCATCTCGGGTGGGGGAACAGGCTGCAGCATGAAGCTGTTGGGAATAATTCACTCTGCTGTGACTGGTGTCTCCAATTTACAGAGCCTGGACAAAGTAGAGAGTCTAAATCACCCAGATGACTTCTAGCAAGAATAGTCTCCCCAGGTCAAGAATGCAGGCAAACCTGACCCTAGGGCTTTCTGCCCTCAGGGCTTGCTTTTATTATTATTTTTCCTTCTGACGAATGCCTGGCTGCTGATTCCACTGCTCCCCAGCTTTCACTGCCTCTGCATGGAACAACGAGACACAGTGACCCCCAAAGAGTTAACTCAGACCAAAGATGAGAAGCAGTGCAGCACCCTAGAGCCAGGCTTTTCTCCCCTGCTTGTGAGAATCCCTGTTCCCATAAAGTTCTGCACATTTGCAGCTCTCACAGTTAACAGGTTGTTTGTCTTTCAGTGGATCGGAGGGAGTCTGTGTAAACCTCCATGCAACTGACTTTAATTACCTGCCAAACCTGCACCAGGGCATAAGCCCACATATTGTATGTGACATTACCAGTAGAGCAAGTACTGGAATGCAGGGGCTAGAATAATTTGACAGCTAACATAAAGCACCATGATTTATATTTTGGTTATATTGAGATTTTTCCCCCCTCTTTGAGCACTCATATAAATATTTACTTGGATCCTAGGACCTTGCTTAACCCTCAAAGTGCCACATTTCATCTTGTTCCTTTTTTCTTTTTTTCTGGTATTTTTGTTTTTCATCAGCTACTCCAAAAATGCCTTTTATTTTAAAACATGGAAGATTTAAACCAAAAATAACTTCACCTTTAAACTGTTTCATCTGTAAACAATGTGATTCAGTAATCTTGATATATTTACTGTAGACTTCAATTGAAAACAGATTATGAAGAAGAGTGTCTTTTAAAAGATACATGACTTTTTAGTGGGAACATTGGGTTTAGATTCTGAAGCAGACATCAGCTGATACTTCTGCTTTGTTTTAAATTTTATCCAAGCTATTTCATTAATTATTGAGTTGAGTAACATGACTATAAGATTTGTTTATTTCAAATTTAGACTTGCCTGCTCTTTCAGGATCCTTTTTTTCTGTGTCACCTCATGGTTTTAGTTTCCATGCAGAAGGACAGAAATCACTGCATGAGAGAGGTCTGGTAATGCTGAAAATCAGAAAGCCATAGACTTTTCCTTATCATTATTGCTATTATGATTCCTGTCTGTCTGACTTATGTATGAGTCACTTACTATGTATCCCCAGAAGCTCATAAGTATTTGCTTAATTCCCTGCTCTTTTGAGGGCCTGACTTGAGATAAATGAAGACCTGGACATTCCCTTTCAAAACCATTTTCTGCTAATCAACCACCTTGCTGCCTCTTTCACACATCTGTGGAGTGGGTTATGCTGTAGCTCCACAAAAGCGGGGCTGGCCCAAATGAATTTGTGCTCTCATAGACCGAGTAGCATTGCCACTGCAATACTTGGAATAAAGTGCTTGATCTGTGGGTCAAGGCTGATATAAAACTAAGCATGGCCTGTGTGAAAAAGGGGTTTAGCAGTCTTGTCTTTCTAGTGTCCTGAATGTCCTGTTTAGCAGCCTCAGCACCTGCATGGGATGGCTCAGGACTAGAGCTGATGGTAGCACTGCAATAGCAGTAACACCACGTGTGGAGCTGGATGTCATTGGACAATGAGCAAGACGGGGACAGATCGCATGAGTAGAGATTTCAGACTGAAACCCCATTTTTCCTGTAATTGTTGGCAGCCTTAAGTAAGGAGAAAATGCAGATTGGGAGAGCTGTGAGGGCCAGTGTTAGCTCAGAGACCTGTTTATAATTACATGTTCCCTTTCTCATGTTTGCAGAAGCTTCAGGTAATAAGTGTACCATAGTAAAAGAACAAGAAAGAAGTAGTTAGCAGAAGTCCAAGGTGCAGGTTTATTGCCCTCTGTATTTTCTTTTGTGAATGGGCCCCCTGAACCATCAAGAAAGGTTCAGCTCCATTCAATAGCAAATAAGACAGGATCCATAGATCCACAGGATCAGAAGGGCTTGTGCTGTGTTCTTGCTGGTGATCAGTGATCCTGTCCTGTGCTTCCAGCTGTGTGATGGGAGGACAGGCAGTACAGCCCAGAGGAACTTGTCAGGCTGAGCCCTCCTGTCAGTCTGCAGCTCACCTTGGCCATGCCACCGTACCCCTGTGAAAGGTCAGTGACCTTCTTTAATAAATTGCCTGAGGTTCTACTGTAGAAGGAGTAAGTACTGTTTATTTTTATAAATGCAGATTTCAGGTCCTTGACGCTGATTTTTTGCCACACTTATTTCAGACAAAAATCATGCTGACCACAATGCCCTTGTCATTGAGTGTTTAATATCCTTTATAAAGCCAAGAGCACCTTTCTGGAAACAAACGAAGTCTCATTAGTGGGAAGTCGAGGCTAAAGCAGAATCAAATCTTTACATTTTATCGGTCGGAGGTTGCGGGCTTTGACAATCAAATGCAGGCACAAGCAATGCCCATATACTTGCAGTACATATGTGTTATTGTAATACTGGATGAAAACATCACAGTTTAAAATTATCCCAGATCTGTATTTGTGTGGACATGTCCTACTATCTCCTAGTATTGCAGTTAAAGCAAGAGCGTGAAGAGAAGATACAGTTAAAATCCTGTATTAAAGCAGCACAGTGACATTGGCAGAGGAGTTTTCTCTGGTATAAACCTTTGCCCACTGCCTCCAACAATGAGGAAGAAGGGAGAAGAAATTTGTTTGAGATGTTTCTTTAAAGAAAGCACTAAACTTGGTAAAAGGACACAGCTTTGCTACCTTGCTCTCTGCCCCTCTATGCCTCAGGATATCATAAATTTTTGATATCAATAAAACAGAATTTTTGATGAGCTGCTATTTTGCATTAAAGCAACTTTACATGCAAAGATTGCATAATAGGAAGTAAAATTGAATTTTGCCTCAGAACAAGTTCTTATTATTAATTTAAGTGTTTTTTATATATTTTAGCAGCAGCTTATCATTCTATATATTTAATTTCTTTCAAGTGAGAACACTTAGCATTGGTTTCCTTGTCTAAACAAATCTTTTAAGAGAATACATGTATAAAGTGGAAATGCAGTGTTTTGAACCTCTGCCTTAAGACACAGAGTGAAACTTTAAAAGGGGAAATAAAACATGGCAAAGGACAACTATCTCTAAAACCCACCAGCAGTTTCCATGGGACAGGAAAACATGTCGCTTTCTCTATGTGGAATGATTTTTTCCCTCTTTACTGCAGTGTTCATTCTAACCATATTGTGACAAAACTGTAAATACCATAAGCCCCCGTTGGAGCAATTCTGTTTAAGGCAAAGTATCTGCAGTACTTTAGGTCTCAAGTACACTACAATCCATTTCCTAACACTTCCATGCACTATGATGTGCAGGACTTGCTTATAAACATAAATTGTTCCTTCCCTGTCCTGGATGTAAAAGCAAGAAAACATTTTGCAGAACTTTACATCGTTTAAAAGTCATCATTTAAAAATTAAGAAAGGGCAGAGTTTAAAAGCTTTTTTTAAACACTCCCCCCTTATTCTTGTTCTCCTTCTTGCATGAAACAAAAGTCCAGCGTGGGATCCTATCAGACTGCTGCATGAGACCTTGCTGAACACACTACGAGGATTATGCAATAAACTATTTAGTATGTGTGTGTGTGCACATAACTTCAGATTTAATGTAGCCCTGATGGAGTGAAACGTAATGATTTAGAAGGGGGGGAGGGGAGAGAAAGAAAAAAGAAGGGAAAAAAAAAAAGTAACTGAAATTTCTTAAANGAAATACGAAAGAGGGATCCTCTGGAGCCGAGACAGGGGAGGATGGTGGCAGCGGGAGGACCGGAGCTGGGCTCTCGGCAGCTCCGCGGCCGGCAGAACGCAGCGGGCTCCCCGACCCCGCGGAACCTGCGCACAGCGCTGGGAGGCCAAGGAACCAAAGAGGGCTCTTCCGTACGCTGGAAATGTTTTATCTGTCCTCTCCGAAACCCGACACCCCCAGCTTCGAAGAGCTTCCCTGACCTTGGTCTGTCAATCAGCGACAGCGAGCAGCCTGCTAGAGCCATGCGGGCACTGCGCCAGCCCGAGGGGAAAGGGGAAAAAAGTAAGAGAGAAAAAAAATTAAACCCTAAACCAGCTGGGAACAGTTATCTCGCAAGCCCCTGGCTCGTCCTTATAACACGTGTCGCCTGCCCACCCCAATACGGAGCAATTCATCTGCCGGTCGGCAGCAGAGCTCAGCATCTCTGAGTGATGTTTCTATCTTTAGTTCAAAAAGTCCTTTTAGTCTTAGATGTCTCTGTTTTGGAATTAAAGACAATCAGCTTTATAGACTCTCCTGGAGGGGAGGAGGGAAGGGAATATTGAGAAGAGTCTAACGGTTGGCAGCGATAGTCTGTAAGCTCTGTGTCAGTAAACGGGAGAAGGGGGGGCTGTTGCCAATTGTGTTTCCTGTCCGAGTGTCTCGTTTAATTTCGGAGCAGTCGCAGCCGGTCGTCACCTCTGTCCCGGCCCGGGGTGCGGAGCTCGCTCCGGCTGTTAGCAATAGTTCTTACAAAACTGCGATTTCAAACAAAATAATATGATTTTTACTGAAGGGAATCATTCTCCTGCACTACACGAGATCATATTGTGAACCGTCGTCCGGCAGACAAATTCAGCCGTGCAAACCTGGGGTCCTTCGCCGTCACACGCCCCATCCATCCCAGGGTGCAGGGCAGCCCCCTGTCCCCGCTGGGCTGCTGTCGTGGGGCTCCCATCGCCGGCCAAGGCACCGCCACTTCTGCTCCCAGAGCATCCCAGAGCGCCCGAGGCCCTGCTCCGTCACAGGCCAGTCCGAATCCCGGGCTCGGTCCTATCCCGTGGGCACCCCGACCTCATCCTCCTTGAAGCTGCAAAGAGTGTCTTGGAATGGGGGCCGCTACACCCGGCTTTTTTGGAGGCACTTTGCAGCTTCTTCGCCTACAAGGCAGGTGACGGGTGGCCCGGCCGGCTTCCCGAGCGGGAAGTGGTCAGCGCTCGGGTCCTCCGGGCCCTGGCATTCGTGAGCCCCGGTGTGCGGCAGCAGTTGCCTCCTCCCGATCTCTTCCGAGCCCCGGGGAAGCCCAGGCCCGGCCGGGGCTGCAGCACCTCCCGGGCGAGGAGCTGGACCCACGGCCCTGGCCGGGGTGTGCGTGGGGAGAAGTGGCGGAAAGGACGGGCAGAGGACCCCAAGCAAAGCAGGACGCCCGGAGGGGAGAAGGAGAGGAGTTGGGGGAGGGAAGATGCTCTCTCTGCCCCGCAGCTGACACTCAGGTCCTCCGCGCGCTCCGAGAGAAGTGGGAAGCACAGAATGGGCGGCCCCGAGCCGACCCGGGCAGTCCCCGCTGCCGGGAGAGCGCCCCGCGGGCAGGCAGCTCCCGAGAGGGAAAAGAGGGAAAAAGAGTTTTCCCTTAGCTTCAAGTAGCTGCTTTCCGAGGTGCCCCTGCGTCAGCCCTTTGCCAATCAGTGATGAACGGCGAGAGATCAAAGTCGATCCTCGGGGATGGCAATAGGCGAGCGAAGGGGAGGGGGTCACCCCTCGCTGACGGGGCTCCCACGGGGGAACAGGCAGCGAGGTACAGGCAGGCGCTGCCCGCCGCGACACCCGCGGGGCTGCCTGGCCCCGGTGCCGCCTAGGCAGAGCGCTGCCCAGCCGCAGGCCGGGCAGAGAACAAGTGCAGGTGGGTTTTGTGCTCCTCGGAGTGTCGAAGCCCCCCCTGGAGCCGCCTGCGGGGGCACAGGTCCCAGCCCGACCCCGGCCCGGGACGGAAACCCCGAGGTCCGGACCCTGCTCCTGGCAGCGCCCACCGAGCCAAGCTGTGTCCCGGTGGGACTCGGTTGCATTTTTCTTTTCTTTTCTTTTAGAAGGAATAAATTAAAGCCCAAGAGCTGGACCGGGCCAGCAGAGTCCCGGCCGCCCGGGCCGTGCCGCAGGGCTGCCCCGCCGCTGACACCGTTCTGCGGTGGGAATCTGGAGGGCTTTTCTAAGGCCTGTTTTTCCTACTTTTGTTGTTGTTGTTGTTGTTGTTGTTGTTCAATTAAGCCTAGTGATTTATTCAATGCATGCATGAGGGGACATTAATATGCGGTGGCAGTTCCCACAAACAATATTCCTCTCAGGCTTTCTGCAGCCATAGCATTTACTGGCAAGGGACGAGGCTATACAGGGAAAGCCAGGCTCTCCCAGCCTTTTCCTCTGCAAACTCCTGTCCCCCTTTGGCAGGGTAGCAGGGTATGAGCTTGTTCTCGGGGCCTGACTCATGTAGCCGGGGGGCTGGGACGGGCCTCGGCCCCTTCTAAGCCTCCCCAGCTCAGTGACTGGCCCAGCTGTCTCCGACAATGCAGGGATACGCCTGAGATTTAAGAGAGGATTTGGGGTTAAGTTATCGTATTTGGTTTTAAATTATTTTTTCGCACTCTGTCCTTAACCAGTTTGTTCTCCAAACGCGCCTTAATGCTGTCCTAGCAAGGACAGGTCGCTGATGCTGAGAAGACGAGCAGGGCAGAGAGAAGCTGGGTTTTGTGGTTGTATGGTACCTTGGATTTTGGTTTTGAGGGGGATCTAAAGTCCAGCACCGTTTTCACACTTTGAGGGCAGCAACGTTCAGACACGCTGCGACCCGGCTCTGGGAGTCCCTCTCCCGCACCCAGGCAAGGAGCAGAGGCGATTTTTAACCTCCTCCTGCTTCAATTTAGGGAGCTGTGCGGTTATTCTGCCTTGAAAGCAGCTGATGGATGGCGGCAGGGGGAGATCCGTCCCCTTCTCCTCATGCATCTAAACAGTCTTCGAAATTGCCCGTTGCTCACGCTTTAAAAAAACAAACAAACAAAAAAACTGCACTAAATAAAGTGTGCAGATGGACAGAAGGATGGACAGGACGAATGTGAATGGCCAGCCCGGATCCCAAAGAAGCCGGGAAAACGACAGACTTGTCCAAGTCCTCTCTTTTTCTAATGGAGAAAAAAAAAAAAAAAAATGCTGCCCTTAGCTCTTCCCCGCTCTCAGACCGGACTGGCCGAGACCGGACAGTCCCGCTCCCGGCGGGGGAAGAGGAGCGCTGGTGGGAACACCCGCCAGAGCCGAGCCCGGCGCTGGGCTCCGGCCGCTCCGCTTCCCCCGGAGGGGTCGGGGTGATGCTCCCCCTGCCACGGGCGAGTCCGAGCCCAGCAGAGGAGGTGCAAGGCTGAGCGCTCCTTCCCTGCGTGCGGCAGCGTTCTCGAGGGGGCAAAGCAGCTCCGCGCCTCCCGCAAGCCCAGGACCGGCAGCAGGGCGAGGACAGGGAGAGGGTCACAACTTTTCCTTTCTTCCTTTTTCTTTTTTTCTTTTTTTTTTCAGAACACGAGACGTCAGAGAAGCAGGTCCCTCCAAGAAATGCCATTTCAATGATTTTAATAAGCAAAATAGGAAACAATTTTAATAACCAAAAACAGAAACCAGTCTGAATAAAACTACAATAGACCAGGTTTTTTAATATTTTTCATATCATAAGCAGGATTTGAAATTGATCCCTTCAGAACTTTACATGAAATAAAAACAAATTTTTTTCCGCTGTTGCAATGTTTTGATTTCAACACAGTTGAATCAGTAAAAACCAAAGATCGTTTTCTGATGCATGACTAATATCCACAATATTTAAAACTGCAAGCACCATGCTGTTCATTACAATCTTGTTATTACTGTTAATTTATAAACTAATACAAACTTAAAATGCATCCGGCCAGCAGTGCCAGCTATCCTAAAAGGAAACTAAAAAATAAGTTTTCATTTTGGTATTTTTGTCAGTGCAACGTAAATCCTTTTACTGACCTGCAGGAGGAAAAAAAAAAAAAAAAAAAAAAGTAATAAAAACACCCATAAGACTCCAAACTACTACTACTATACAACTGCAAATTAATTTTGGCTAAAACTTTCACTCGCTGCATAGGAAAGCAGAGAAGCAGATTACAAATCATTGCAAAATAATACACTTAAAAGTTGCAGTATGTCTTCCTTTAAAAAAGTTTTAGTTTTATATGTTTTCCCAGCCCACTCATCCACTGCTGCCACTGAGAAACCCAACTTCAGTGGTGACACGGAGCCCTCGCTGCTATCGCAACTTGGCTCCTAACGAGGAGGGTTTGGGGCTGTTTTTTCCTCTTTATTTACCGATAATCAAGGGGCAGTTGTTTTTAAAAAGAAACTGGTATCTCGTCCGTCCTTCACTTCCTGAGTGTACAATCAGAAGGGAAGCTATATGGCCAAGCTTAACCACTCCAGGCTGAGAATTGTCCTGAAGGAAAGCTTCGCTGCCACTTTAAGGCATGGAGTAGGTTCTAGTGACCGATGAGGGGTTTTCCCTGTTAAGTCTAGTTATGTCAATAGAATTCAGGCGTTTTTGCTTCTGCCCCAACAAACAAAAACCAAAATGAAAACTAACAAAAAAAATACAACTTAAAAGTGCACCAGATATACAAAGTTGGTTTTTTTCTAATGCAAAATGCCCATAACTTTTTTCCTTAAGCATCTCTTTTAACACCAAACAAACCTATAACCAGCCTGCTGAAATGTTACTTTGTTTTTTGTGTATTTTTCTCCTGTGTGGTTTGAAGTAGCAGATATTTACAAGCTAACAACCATAAAAGAAAACAAGAGCAAAACCAACGAACAAAACTGCACAAGCAGTAAAAAGTTTGATAACTCGTGATGCTTTTCTTATTGATGAAACAAAACAACAACAGAAATCTATGATCAATGATCAACATGCTATAGTTAAACAAGAAAATGGTACAAAATAGAAATTATTACCATACATGTCCAGCATGCAGGATTAATATTTTTAATGCAGATTTTCGTATTTTTCTATATAATCAAGCAGGCAATAAAACTGATGAGTTTTTTTCTTTCTTTCATTCTTTCTTTTTCTTAGATTGAATGTCCCATCTGAGTCCTGTAACTTATTTCTCAAAGCAGGCAATATATGAAGAGTTTGCATATATTGTCCTTTTTATTTATTCTCTTTTTCCAAGCAGGTAAATTGTGCATGAGATGGTGCTGTATATGTCCTCTCTCCAAGCAGGCAGTATGTTATAGATGGCTTGTTCATTGTCCTTTTTTATTATTACTTTTTTAAAGTCCATCTTGCTCTACAAGCAAGCGATCTATAAAACGCTTCACTTGTCCTTTTCTCCTTTGCCTCTGCCTCTCTCTCTAACTCGCACACCAAAGTCAAAAAGTTGCACTTTACCTCTCCCATCCCCACCCCCAGCCTACTTTTCCCACAGCTACTCTAGAAGACTGGATGCTGAAAAAAAAAAAAAAATCAAGTCTCTATTTTTCTCTCCTTCTTTCTCTCTAGTCAAGCAGACGGATGGATGGAGATGTCAGAGGAGGATGGGAGCGGGGGGGAAGGTGACAGGGGTCAGGTTTGGGGGGTTGGGGGGCTTTGTTTGTTTTTTAATTATTTTTGTTAAGCACTCACATGAAGAACTCAGGGGAAGACGGGTTGTCACTGGTGGAGCCGGCCTCTCTGAAGCCATTGCTGGCAAGTTTCTCACACTTGAGCTTGTAGGCGTCTCTCTCTCTGGCGAGCCGGGTCACTTCTTGCTTGAGCTGTTCCACCTGCTGAATGAGCTGGGTCTTTTCGTTCTCCAGGTGGTGTTTCTGCTGGACACGTTTATACCTGCAGGACTGGGCATAGCCCCTGTTCTTCAAGGTCCTCCTCTTCTGCTTGAGGCGGATCACCTCATCTTTGGTGAAGCCTCGGAGGTGCCTGTTGAGCTCCCTCACAGACATGGAGACCAGCTGGTCATCTGAGAACCGGTCCTCCACGCTGCTGGAGGGGGGATGCTGCTGGTGCGAGTTCTGGAGCTGCTGGGAGGAGCTGGAGGAGGTGGAGGGAGTGGGAGAGGCCTGGTGATGGTGATGGTGATGATGGTGAGGGTGCCCGCTGCCGGCCAGGTCTTCGTGAGTGACTGCAGGATACTGGTGGTGGTGTTGGTGATGGTGATGATGGTGATGGTGGTGGGCCCGGAAGCTCTCAAAGCCTTGAAGCTGCTGGGACACCTGGTGGGACCCAATGAGGGCTTCGACTGCATCCTCTGGAGTGAGGTTCAGCGCCTCAGGGTTCATCTGCTGGTAGCTGTTGGCCATCCAGTACAGGTCCTCCAAGTGGGTCTTCTGCTCGGTGGGGCTGAAGCTGGGCGAGGAGGGCACGGAGCTGCAGGGGGTGCTGATGGGGGTGGAGGACACAGAGCCGGCCGGCTGCAGGCGGGTGCAGTGCCTGCCCGAGCGGTCATTCCTGCCCAGGGGCTCCTTCTTCACGTCGAACTTCATCAGGTCAAAGTCGTTGACGTACTCCATGGCCAGCGGGCTAGTGGGCAGCTCGGCTCCGATGCTGAGCTCTCCGGCCATCGCTGTCTTGCGGGCACCTCTCCCGGCGGAGGGGGCTGGAGACTTCACCCCAGCGCGCAGCCTGGCAGAGGGCTGACCGCGCTCCCCTATTCCAAACCAACTTTGGCTTTCAGCTTGCGCTTCCTTTCCTCTGCTCCCCCTCCACCGTCGCCTCCTTCTCCGGGCTTCTGGGGCTTCTTCAGTCCGGAATAACAAAGCCAAGGACGAGCCGGCCCCCGGGGCCGCCTGGCTGGCTCCTGGCTTTCTGTATTAGTGTTCGTCCCGCACCGCGGGCTGCGGCAGCTCCCGGCTCCGAGGCGCCCGGTCGCAAGGAGAAAGGAGCGGTAGCAGGAAGGGCAAAAGCAAAACAAAACAAAGATGCTGCCTTCGGGTCTGTGCAGGAAGAAGAAGGTCGGTGCAAACGCCCAGCCCGTGCCCCCGGCCGGGTTTTGTAAGTCCGGACCCCCCTCCCCGCGGCAGCCGAGCCCGGCGCCTGCCGCAACTTTCCAGCCCGATCGGGCGCCGGGGCAGCGCACGGGCTACCGGCGGCAGCGGGGAGTTTCGCTGGCTCTGGCAGCGCAGGGGAAGGGGAGGGAAGAGGGGGAGGAAGGAGGGGAAAGAG
>VXBA01001826.1:479478-544565 GCA_013399895.1 Serilophus lunatus | reverse complement strand
GGGGACGGGCCGCGCCGTGACAGCTCCGCAGCGCCAGCTGAGCGGCCGCTGCTCGCGGCCCCGCACCTCCGGGCGCTCTCCGGCTCCCCCTCCCGCACTGCCGCCTCCTCTTTATCTGTTTATCTATTTATTTATTTATTTGTCTCCCCCCGCCCGCCCCTCCACCCCCATCATTTTCGGCCTCTGCAGCCCACGAAGGAGGAGAACTCGGGAATATCCTGCCCGTCCCTTTGTTCTAAATATAACAAAGTCCCCTTCTTGCCCGCTGCCGTCCCGTAGGAAATCTCAAGGCAACCAGCTTACCCCGTGCCACGCACACGCATCGCCCCTTCCAACTTTATATAAGCGTCTCCGGTGCGGAGGTACCGCGGGAAAATCGGCCACGAACGCGGAGAGGATCGGGCCGGGAGCGAGAGCTGGGCTGCGGGAGGAGCCGAGGGGGATGCGCGGGGAGCCGGGATCGAGGGTAGCACCGGCTCGACAGGGCTGTCAGCGCTCCGTGTATAACCGGGGAAACCCGCCCGGTTACAGGAAGCAAATCTCTCCCTAAAGTAAAGCAAAGGCATTGACACAGACAATTGCAAATATTAGGGAGAGAAGGGAGAAAATATAATGACATTTCGGTTCTGAAGGGACCGTGTTTGCTTTCTTCTGCTGTTCTCTGACTGAGTGACTGCATGCAAAGGAGTACTCGGCTTGTAAGGGGTTTTTTTTAGTTTCTCCTTTTTTTTTATTTTTTTGGTCCGGTAACAGGATTTTTTTTAACATTTTGTAACGATTAAGGGAGATTAGGGCTTCTTTTTACAGTTTTTTGCGCTCAAACAGACAGAAAGTGCGACCCCAAGTGGCCATTTAAAAAATAACAGCTACTTTTAACCGGGGGGAAAAAAAAACACTCGGAGAAGAGGGACGGTGTGCGGGACCGGAGCGTTGAGGGAGCGGGGCTGCCCGGGTCCTGGCCCGGCCGCGCCGCTCTGGAGCTGCGCCTTCGCCCCTGCACCTCAGCATCGCTCATATTCCCCCTCACCATCATTTATTTAGCTAAAAGAACCCAAAAAGTTCAAGATCTGCCTGCTTTCCCATAATTTATGAGGAGGGAACTGCCTCTTTGGAGCTGGGACAACACTGCGGAGTCCCCAGGCGGAAAAGCCCCGGTCCCTCCCTGCGGGACCCGCTGCCTTCCCCGCGGCGATACCTGCAGCCCAGACCCGCTTGTCTCTCTCATCCCCATCTCCATGGAGCTGCCCGAAGCCGCGCAGGGAACCAAGGAGGAGGCAAAATTCGCTCAAAGTCTCCCATTCCTCCGAAAAAGAAATTTCAGGGAGTCCCTCTGGCAGCGGGCTGAAGGGAGGAGGTGGAAAACAGAGGGGGGGATTTCATACAAATCCTCCTTCGCAGTACCGGGGCGCCGGGGCTTAATTTGTGTACCAATGCCTTGTTTAAGTGTTTCCCCACGACAATTGCAGAGGACAGAACTCGCAGTCGATAGCCCCCGAAAGCGGCGGCTCCGGAGCTCCCCACGCCGTGTGGTCCGGGGGGGTGAGCGATGCCGCCGCATCCCGATCGCGGCCGAAGCCGGGCAGCGCTCCCGGGAGCACGCAGACCTCTCTGCGCAGGTCGCCCTGCTCCAAACACGTGTGCGAGAGGACACGCGTGGAACACACACGCAGATCCGGGGCGCTCCCGGCGTTCTGCATCCCCCACGGGCATCGCAGCCCCGGCGGTGAGGGGGGCTCTGGGACCCGCACGACCACCGGGCTGCCGGTTTCCCATCAGTCTCAGATTTGGGAAATCGCCGTCTTTTCGTTTTTAACGGAGCGCCCCGAGGCACAGAGAGGCAGAGAGCCAACCCGATGCCACTCCGCGGAGGGGCCGGGCAGGGGGCTCGGCCAGCCGGGCAGAGCGGACACGGGCAGGAGTTCGGCCGTCCCCGTTCGGCAGCTGCCGTCTCCCTAGGGTCTGGGGGCTGCCGAAAGCCCCCGTGCGGGTCCGCTGGAGTTGTTATTTCGGAGGTCCTGCAAGCTGCTTGGGCACAGCTTCATTTTTACCTGCACGTTAAGTGTTATTGTTGCCTGTGAGGCAAAGGGGACCCTGGCGAGAGCTTGGGAAGCCTGGATGCAGCCCTGCAAAATGTGCCATTAGATGGTAATACTTTTTCTTCTCATAATTACTGAGGTATATTCACAAGGTGGAGCTACTGAAAGGGTGAGGAAGCATTGGTCTGATTATCTCCCTGTCCATACACACTCTGTCCCTTTCCCTAATCTTTTAAGACGTGAATTCCAGATCGGTTTTGAGCGACCATCCTCATTGTCATAAAATTTGGGGGCACTTTCTAGGTCCGTTTCTTTGCTTTTCCACCCCTCGCTTCCCTTTCCAAAATACATCCCACAAAACTTGCAGCGTTAGGTGGCTGACTAAAGCCAGAACGGCTTCGTGCCCAGAATCCCCAGTTAAAGGCCAGTTTTGTTTATTGTTGAGCTTTTAATTCGTCCACCTAAGGTTATTCTCCATGTGATTTATATGTTAGGAGGGTTGCTTCTCCGTGCATTTTACAATACATGTTTTTGATTTTTTTTTAAACAAGAATTGAAGAAGAGATGATGTTGGAGCAGAAGAGGATTCCTGGGCTAAACAGCCCAGCGAGGCAGCTCAGAAGAGTTTCCCATCCGCGGGGCCGTACGGCCGCGGGCGCGGTGCTGCGCGCAGGGGAGGGAGCTCCGCTCACCCCGACTCCGCACAGCCACCCGCAACCTAAAACCTTCCGCGGGGCAAAGCGGCGGCTGGGAGCTCCTGTGGGAAGGATTCCTCGTCCTCTTTGCCCCCGCGGAGGAGGAAGAGGCGCCCACCTGTCCGGCCTCGCTGCGTGGGGCGCAGCTCGCCTTCCCGCCGAGCCCTCCGGGCAATTTTTGTTTAATTGCGACATTCTTCCCGCACCCGAAAGCCGCTAATCGAGCGGCTTTAATTTTTTTTCTGTGTATATTTTAAGATCCGGTTTTTGAAGGTCAGTTTCGAGGAAAGAATGACTTCTTCCCGCTCGCCCTCCTCTTCCCCCCTCCTTTCGCAAACTCACGGACAGAATCGGGACGAGTTCAGAGAAAATGATAATGTCATTTCAGTTCAACTCCAGCTTGCGTGTCCGCGTGGGGCAGGACAGTGCGCGTCCGGGAGCCGCTGAAATTCTAAATCTCTCCCTTAAAACTGGAGCATATAGATATTTATCCGTGTTTGGTCAGGTAGGGCTCTGCCTGAACCATGTAAGTGACATTTAGAAAGGGAATTGTATTAAATTGGTATCCCCATCCCCAATTCTTAGAAACAGCAGGTCTAGGTCACGGATAAAAATGAGGACGACTGTGATATTTGCAGTTTTCATGTCCGGCTCTCTGAGAAGTGCTCCTCGATTTTGGTAACCTAACTTTCCCCCCAGAATTAGCTTTTTAACATCAGCGGGATATGTCGAATGAAATGGGAGTTTTGTTAACAACCATACACCCAAACCGAAATCAGATGGGGTTGTCAGCCGTCACTGATGGAGGAAAAGGGCATCACTTTCCAAATTCCTACCTCTCCTCCCTTGATTTTTAATTTCCCAAGCCGCAAGCAGACACCATGCTTGTTGTCAGAATTTTTTTTCCCCTGTGTAAGCAGCGAGGGACCTGGTTAATCATCTATCGCAGATACGTGTGCATGAGAAAGAAAAGTGTTGATGTTTGCTTGTTGGGGCTGATGGGAATGGCCCGCGAATTTAGGATTAAATTACTACTGGTAATCATAAGGCTTTGTTTCCCCTCGATCTCCCTTCACTACGGGGATTGTCAAAGTAAAGCAGGCAACATTCTTTGGACAAAGTATGCACAGCAGCTTTGCAGTATGAAATAAGCTATTGAACCCTTCTGAGTTAACTGGGACCTCTTCAGATTTTAGCCCGAACCAATTAAGAGCGGGACAAATCCCAGTACTAACTTTAAAACCCGTTTTCACAGGTGGATCTGGGAGAAGGGAGAGGAGCAACACTTCAGAAGGGTAGGTTTTTAGGGGGGTATTTTTCTTTCTCGAGGTTTCGCAGCACTAAACCCCCGCTGAGGAGGGGGCGGTCAGGATGCGCAGGCGGTGGCTTTGGGGTTTGCTCGGTGGCGGGGGGGCCCTGCGGAGTGAGCGCTCCTGGACGGGTGTTGCTGTACGGGACAGAGCGATTTGAAGGCACCACGAAGCCCGTGAGCCCGGCTGTGCTGGCACCAGGGGGGTCGTCACTGCCCGGCGGGTCCCCTTCGAAGGGTGCCCGGCCCCGTGACCCCCCCGGCGGCCCTGGCACTCCCGCACTGTAGCGCGGCTTTGGGGGGACTGATGCGGGCGGAAAGGGGGGCGATGGCTTCTGATGGGAGGAATCCCGGGGGGCACCGCACCAGCGCACGTTAGGGTGATGCCCAGGTGAGGCTCCGCGTCTCTGCGAGGTTCAGAGGATGCAGGACTAGGGGACTGAGAATTATTTTGGTGTTTGGAGCGGGGAGCGGCCCCTCAGTGTCCCCAACTGCTCGGGATGAGCCCGGGACAGCTGCGCGGCCCGGGAGGGGCTGGAGGGGGGCTGCTGCTCTGCCTGACTTCTGCCTTCTGGTGCAGGGAAAGAAGCACAACCTCTCCGTGGCACCCTCTACAGTCGGCTCGGGGTCTCACTGCACCCCTGGGAGGGGAAGGGGTGACTTCTAGGCCAAATGGCATTATTTCACTCTCTTCTACAAAGTCTCACCACGGTGTCTTTGGCAGGGAGGCAAGTAGAGAGCAGCAACATTATCCTTCTTGTTATTTCTTTCAGCCTTAGCCCCATCGCACCATGAATGCATGATCCAAACTTGTATTCAAGAGAATTTATCTCCTTCTAACCTTTTCCAAACTCTGCATTTTCATCATAGTCCCCCCCTCCACCCCTCTAATACATGGTTTTGTTATTGTTCCCCTTGCCATCATGGTAAAAACTGTTTCCAGCAGAAACACCTGATCCAGAAGCACAAAATTCCCCATTCGAGCCTCGCTAGGATCAGCTTTCCTCTCATGTTTGGCTGAGTCCTGCTTCCCACTTGAACCATGGCATGTTGAATTCATTATCTGAGCCATTTTAGGAGCTCGTAGGTAATAAACAGCACCAAAACCTTTCTGAGTGATCAGAAGTCACCTCTGGGGACTGAAGTAGCCAGTAGAAGCTGGAGAACAGCAACTGCTGCAGCCATACCTTGCAATGCCATATCGTGTCATTCAAAGGCTTTTCAAACACTTCAGAACTTGGACTAGAGAAAAGAATTCTCTCCTGCTTATCTGTTCCTCCTATGATTTCAGAGGTACTGCACAGATGTCTGGGTGGAAAAGGTGATCTTTCCAAGGGTTTTTAGTTTCTTTGGAAGGGATATAGAAAAGGGAGATGTCAGGGAGAGAGACAAGGTGTCCTGGAGTTATACCTGAATGTCACAAAGTCACGAGCAGCCAGGAGATCTTCCAGAAAATGTCAGCATCCTTTCTGGCCATAGCCTGTTGTCTGTTATTCCAAAGGGCTCAGCAGGAGAATTCCTTGATGATCAGATCTTTAGTGGTCAGGAAGGAGAGAAGGAAGATCTGGCCTCAATTGTGCTTGAGGAAACACAGGACCACTGAGGTATCTTTTCAGGATGGCAGTGTTGTTGCAGGTTCAATGTCTGTGGCTGCAGAAAAGCTGCTCCCAACGGGGCTGGACACATCCCTTGGCCCTTGCAGGATCAGGGGGCTGTCGTTACAGCCCAGGAGTGCACAGACATGCTCCAACACCCACTGGGACCTGTACCCTTTCATTCAGACTGATTTGTAATTCCTTTTCATTGCACAAAGTCCTGGATCAAAAAAACTGCTTATATAGTGAAAATTTTTGGAATTCCCTTTGCAACACTTGCTGCATAAGGATTTAAATATAATCATAAAGCCTATACTGTATATCCTTTTTGCTCTTTCCACCTTTAGTCCCCATTAGGGATTTGGTTTTGTTTCTGTTTTGACAGCCCCTGTATATATGTGTTTGCGGTTGTTCTGTACTGTTTCCTGATTTAATATCAGTGCAGTTACAGGAGAAGGATGCACCGTTAGCATTTTTTGCTCAAAGTATTTTTCAAGCTCCCTTTTGATGTACTGGTCATGTTTGCAGCTTCTGTGCTCTGGTTGATCAGAAAAAGGATCAGGTTTATTGTGCCCTTTGGAAATGAAGCTTTCTATTCACCTAAGGAATTCAGCTATCTTCCTTCCCTAGCCCCTCCACATAGATCCAGGTGCAGAAGAAAAGTGAGGAAGTACTTAGTAGAAATCTGTTATGCAGTGCAATTTAAGTCCTTTTGTGCATTTCTGACAAGTGAAGATGAGCCCAACTGGAAATGAGGTGGCTTCTGCAAACCTCCACCTTCCTCTCCAAACATTTTTAAGTCCTAAACATGAGAAGGGAAGAGAAGAGAGACAAATAAATTGAATAATTCTGGGGAAATTATTCTGTTTGCTCTCCCTCTCTGGGGAACACTTACTCAGCTGTTACCCAGACAGGAGAAAAAAAGAAGACTCCTCATCTGTGTTTCTTTTACTTATAAACAGATCCACAGCCTTGAATAGGCCCAGACCAGATCATTTAAAGTCAGACTCAGAGTGTAAATTATGCTCCGTTTACCCAAACAAGATATTTGGCTCGTGGTAGAACTTGTCATTTTATCTTTAGGAAATAAAACTGGGGATTAGCATGTGTGTCTATGCAGTTGCTGTGTGTTGTGGACACCTCCCAGCTTAAATCTCACTAGATCTTCAGTCCCTAGAAAAGCTGGAGATGTTTCCCACCACTGGCCACTATCAGGATCCTAAGGAGGGTCTAAGGGAAGTGGATCTGACATGACTGGACCAGGACATGGGGAGGGCTCAAGGAGCTGATTGCTATCCCTGGGACAAGCTTCAGTTGCTCTGTAACTATTTCTTTTCTTCCAGAGCTTCTCTGGAGAATGGTTACATTAGTTTGTGCAGGAGAGCTGACAGCACAGCAGTGCTACAAATTCTCATCCACTCTTTCATAGGCTCAGTGCTCTCCAGGCAAATTAGACAGTTGCTGTATGGATCATTCTGAGATCCCATCAATACTGATCGTGTCTCCTTGGTTGGGGAGATGCTTCACAGGAAAATGCAGCAATAAGAGGAGTAATGTGAGCTGAGCAGAGGCTGCTATGGGAATGAAAGCTGGTAAGGGAAGGTTCCTTCAGCTCTGTGCCTATTCTAATGGAAATCCTATGGGCCACTTCAGGTATGGTGTAACAAGGGAGACGCTCTCAGCTTGTTTTCCTCTAGTAGGATCAATTCCTCATATGTTAGGTGAATCAGAAACATACCAAAATTTCCAGCCCATACCCTGTAAGGCAGAAATGAAACAACTCCTGCTGCAACCAGTGCCTATGCTACAGCAGTTTCTGTTATCCCTCTCTCTCTAAACAATAACACAGGTATTCACTAGGTTTTTAAAATACATATATTAATACCTACTGTGGCTGAAAAAATAGGAAAAAAAATCTCTAAATGCTGTGGACTAACCTCCATATACACAATTAACCACCACTTCATATATTTTCTGAGCCTTGCGAAAAAACAGATTAGAGTCTCCTGGACAGCTTTCTTTAAGATTCTCCAGGCTTTCAGTGTGAGTGCCCTGTTTATCTTCAGCATTAACTCTGTATTTGCAGGGGTTTTAATGAGTCTGTTTTCATCCTTCACACATCCAGATAAAGAGCTTCACCCCTTAAAGCTGTGATTACACCTCAGCAACCTCTCTCTTGGCAGTGTTTTGTGTTGTTTTTCTGGCTTGAATTAACACGTTTCAAACCTCTAATGTACTTCTTTAATAACTGACTTTTTTAAAAAAGGAGAAGATAGAGAATTTCAGCCAAGAATTCCCAGCTGGAGACATCTGTTCAGCAGCAAGTCACCTGATGAACAGATCCAACCAGCCAAGTGTGAGCTATTTTTTTTATTCAATGTTTTAAAAATAGATACTTTTTGATATCATTATTTTAATTCATATCTTTTGAGACATTTCAGTGGATTCCTACACTGGTCTTCATGGACTTGGATTTATTTCTCCTGAAGGATTAGTATAGCCCAAACTGAGTGATCCATTCCAAAACCCAGCTGACCGGCTGAAACCAGTAGGAACCAGTTAAATGCTTGAAATGAGGGTTTCCACTAGGGTAATCAAGTTTCCCAAGAGGTGATGGATTTGATGTATAGCCTGTCACGATGGGTTGCAGGCACTCAGCACCTCTGAAAATCAGGCCATAGCAGCTTTCAGCAAATCTAAAGAGACGGGGTGTGAGTGAGTGTGAGTCTGAGCGAGCCGTGGGTAGGACACACGTCTCCATTGATCTCGAAAGGCAGGTTGAACTGTTCTGGTTTGAATCACATGATTTGTCATGTTATTTAGCAGCTGTTAAGCTTAGGTGAGCTTGTAGGATCCTGTCAATGCAGACTCAGGCCTAATCCTCTTTTGGTTTATTTGTCCTTGCTGCAAACTGGCTCCTCTGCAAAACAGTTGGTCCCACTGTTTCTCTTGCAGTACTCCCTGAAGTGCTGAACATCCCCCTGGTCACTCCAGCCCACCATCCAACATCCCAAGGGTATTTTCCAGATGTCAATTGATACTGTCTTTGTTTTTCCACTTCTGTTCTCTGTGTTGTGTCTGGGAAGACTTTTGAGGTCCCGTAGACTTTGTCTTGATTTGAAGTCCTGGTTGGAGCAGGACCCCAGTTTGACTTGGGGAGGGTGACTCAAGAGATGATGAAGGAGGGGTAGAAGGGCAAAACAGGGCAAAGTGGATGAAGGCAAGAGTATAGGACTGCATCATGTGCAGGATGTTGTAGACCCTCCCGATGTCCATCCGTGCAGAAAACTCTCAGCCATCCTTGTCTGACTTCATTTGCCATTTATTGGCCTAAGCTTCTTGTACTGGGAAAAACTGGAGCTTTGAACTTTTCTCCACACTCCAGAACCTCCCAGAGTTCATTCAGAGAGTGGAGGGCACCATGAGCCACTGCTCGCCTGCATTATCCAGGCAGTACCTGAAGGAAAGCTATGTGGGACAGCCCCCTCCTCCTGTGAACCACTGGAAGGGCTGAAGTCTCCCTAAGGACAGTTCAGGTGTGAGAGTATCAGTACAGCCCCTCAGTCCTTCCTACACTTCATCCTGCTGATTTTTTGGTTGTTGCAGGCAAGGGTGGGAAATCATAGATGGAGAACAGACTAATAATCTTTCCATTTTTCTTTTCTTTGGAATAGCTTGAATTAATCATTTTATACCTTTCAAAAGAAAAAGAGGATTTTGCCACTTGAGAAAAGAGAAATATTTTCTAAAAGCTATATTTTAATTGACCCAGGCTTGGGAGCAGAGAGGCTGAGAGAAAAATTGCTGTCATGGAATTAACTTTATGAAAGAAAGCAAATCTCCGCCCTGTTTAAACATAGGGAAAACATCACAGAGGCATTCTGCTGCACCAAATGGTAAACATGTCCATGTATTATATCTCTTATGGCTTCCTTAAGAGTTTTATGATGCTGTTCTCAATTACTGTGTTTGCATTTGTAATTAGAGTGCAGAACACATTGTGACGGCAAATTATAGAGCTAACTTGTCCTTTCAAAATAACCCATTTGCTCAGTGTGCTCCTAGAAGCATCTCTTTATTCAAAGGACTCCAGCGAAGGAGTAACCTCCTCTGCTGAGGGGGTTGGAATACAGACACTTACTGGAGGGAAGGGAGAGGAGAAACACATTTTTTCCCCCAGGGTTTTGCTAAGCTTGAGCCTGACCTTCAAACCACTGAAACTCCTGTTGGTTTCTATAAGACCAGTCCTCCGCAAGTTTGAGCAACTAATGGAATTGGGGGTGTGGGAGAGGAATCAGGTTTGTTTTGCTCCACCACTAATTCCCTCTCTGGCCTTGGTCATGTCACTTGGCTGTTTTTTTTTTATTATTATTTTTTTGCCACCTTAACTGTCTAAAAATCTTCAGTGGAAGAGCTGGGATATTACTGTTCAACCAGCTAAATGTCTAAATAAAGGTGATTATGCAGGGCTGCTAGTTGTCCTTTTGCAGGAAGGGAAATCTGAAAGCAGCTCTTTGGAGCTGACGTTTTATGTGCCTCCAACCTTTGTCCCCTTCCCCAGTGGCTTATTCTCTGTTCAGGAATGAAGATGACCCACTGCTCCATGCCAGGTTGCCCTAAGTGCTCCACCAAGTCTCCATGGGAAGACTCTCAAATGCAGTGCTGCTTAGCTTTGCTTGGTGGCTCACGGGGTTTCACTGAGCAGTTTCTGAACAGCTGCCCTGATGTTTTACTCTGGCTACTGAGCACCAGCAGTGGAGATCTGATCTGCCGTTAAGACTGGTTGATTCTGTACTCAGCAGGCTGGAATCTAAGCCAGCTGTGCACTTTGCCTTTGAATTCAGTGGGGACAAAATTGTATCCAGGTCTGAACATGGGCACAACAATGCCCTGCTTAAAGTGAAGAGGAAGCAAGTTTCCAGTTACTGCCATGCTGTGTTTGCAAAGAATCTTTGCATTTGGGTTTTTGTTTGTTTGATTGCTTCTGGTACTTTTTTCAAAACCTGCATTAAGCAGGAGGACAAGACTTATAATGGATTTAGCTGCAAGTGCAAGTAGCATTTTTATCTCCTGTACCTGAGCTGGGAGGGCACAGGAAAGTGTTTGCTATACATAGCTCTTCTGTAAGCATATCCTCCCCGTTCCAGGCCATGAGAAGTTGCTTGGCTTTGCTCTTCAGCCAACTTTGGGAAAAAATTCAAACTCAGTGAACTTGACCCTTACCTAGCTCACTTCCCACCAGTGTCCTCTGCTTTTGCACCAAGGTTTCATGAAACCAGGCTAAAATTGAATAAAGGACACCTAAAAAGGCCACGTCTTCCAGGGATGGCCACACTTGGAGGACAAGAAACTTCAAAGAAACCCCAAAACACTCAACTATGAGCTATGAGACCTTTTTTTTCTTTCTTTTTCTTCACTTTTCCCACTATGAAGAAATTCATCCAACTTTTACTCCCCCACAGGGAACCCACCATTTAATTTCCAATGCAGGTGAGTAAGTTCACCACAACACTGGCTTTCCTCTTACCAATGCTCAGTTACTAATTCAATTCTTGGTATCTCTTTCATGGGTCAGGAAAGCTGTTTCCTTGGCCCCAACTTTCTGTCAGGTGCTTGTTTCTTCTGAGCAAAGGTTAGGTCACCTTCCGATGATTCATTGAAAAAACTGGCTTAATTACTTTCCTTGTGTTTGGGAGAGTTTCCTCAAAGAAAGAAGCTGCATTACATGGGATGACTATTCCAAAAAAAAAAGGACTGCCAAGGAGGTTTGGGTAGGAGTTCAGCTTTGTGTCGACCATCAAATTTGTTGTCTAATGGCATTAAATCCAAGAAACTGTTTAGAAGAATGAGTTTTAACTTTATGAATTGTGTGATTATTTGTAAAGTGTTCTAAGAAGGACATTTTCTGCTGTTGATATGAGAGAAGAAGTTGCAGTGTGGTGTTTTGTGGCACCAGATGCACTTCAATTTCCATAACTGCATGTTTAAAATACGGCCCAGGTTCACTGAGCAATGTCAAAACACGTTTGCAAGGCTGACCAGGGACTGGAACACAGCTGCAAAATGAGCAAGCTCAATTTTGTTGGGGGAACAAAAGAGAGAAGAGCGTTTGTCAGCCAGAGGATCAAATTTGTGAAACACCTACTGTTGTTTGGGTTGCTGGGATTTAAAATATGTATGTCATCACCCTGTCTTTGTTGCCAGTAATGCTGTTTGCTTTGCTACACCACTGTGCTGCTCCGGCAGCTGAACGAGACTGGTGGCTTTCCATTTCCCTGCTGATTCCAATCAAAGGAACCCTGGCTCCAGCACTTTACTTTCAGGGAATGATGCAGGCTGCCAGCATCCAAATGCTACCAAGAATAAATCCAGAGAGATGGCCACCAAAAAATAAAAAGGTGTGAGATGCAATATGATGACATTTGTTTTTATGTACAGTTGGTAGTTTTCTTAAAATTTCAGCTTTCTGTGGTTTCATTTTTGGTGAAAGCCTATTTCAGCACTTGAAGTAAGAAAAGATCCTTCATCTAACACATGGAATACTTGTTTTTAATAAATGTCCTTCAAAATGAGAATATTTCAATATTTCAAGAAATAACACAGAGTAAAATTCTTATTCATGTTAGATGTCACAATGGGATTTTGCAGCACCTACAGTGGAGTACCACATTTTCTAACAATTCTCACGACAAGAGTAGAAGATAAGCATGTAAAAAAAATAAATTAAAAGCTCTTTACTTGATGGTTTCCCTGTAGCTTGTGCTATTTTGAACCTGTCAGCTGCTTAAGTAACAGCTTGTCACTGATCATGGCCTGGCCGAATGCAAGACTTGGTAGTATGGCTGCAAATTGTCAAGAGCTGAGTGATCTCCTGGGTTGTGATTTATGACTCCATGAACAATGACAAGCGAGGAGAAAAGGCCCTGGCAATTTCAGAAGCAGTGTGGAAACAATTAGATCATTTTTTTATTAGGTCAGTTATACAAGTCTTCCTTTTAAAAATCAAATCCTTGATGAGTGCATTTTTCACACATTCAGATGTTTTGTCCTATTTTCCAGTTGAGGGAAAATACTGGGCTTTCCTTTGGAAACATTCCCGTGCTGTGTCTTTAACTTCCCAGGGGTGCACAGGAATTCCCTGAGCTCACCTACAAGCCCTGGCCCATCTAAATTAAAGCCCTCTGTGAAGATTAACTCCTGTAGGAAATGACACTGGTTTCTGTTCCATTCTCTCATGGCTGGTGGTTCACATCTCTTTGCTGACCTGTCCTTTGTCTGCTCCTCTGCTGGTGGGAAGCCTCTATAACATCACACTGGGACAGGTAAATAATACCAATAATGAAAACTTGGACCAGAATTTTCAGAAGTCCTGCCATTTGGGTTCCTTTTATTCTTTTAGGGTTCTTTTACTCCTCTTCCTTCCAACAGCAGAGTTATATAGTTGTCATTATATTTCCACTTCTAATTTCTTCAGCAGTGGTTTGCACGAGCAACTGAGCAGTATCAAGTCACATTTTTTTATTAAGGAAGCAGTGCCATTTCTCTAGTATTGCCCAATGTCCTGCTATCCACCCCCTTGAGCTTGAGAATATGTCTCAGAGTTTGCTAGTGGGCCAGTGAGAGACAGGTAACATCCCTGAAAAGTCATGTTTAACCAAAATCTCTCCCCACATCTTGTTTGCTTTCTTGGAAGTTGTCAATCAGTGTCCCATGTAGTTCTGCCATGATAATATAGTACCAACATCCTCATTTCTGAATTCTCTTACAGAGAAATTGGCTTCAAAAGTGGTCAAAGCCACTCAGGATCTCTCCAGAAGCCAAGGGAGCCCAGCAGAGATTCACAGTCCTGGAATGGATCTTATTTTGCACCATGTTTAAGTCGATTATAATGGGGATTTCTGCCATGAATAATAATGAAATATGAACCTGGAAATGAGCTCTTGCTGTAGGGTGATCCGTTTCCCTCATTCCTTTTTTTAAAACAAGGAGGGAGTTCTTGGCATTTCCTCAGAACTCTGTATTGAGGGATGGGAAAGAGAGTTGTGCTCTGCCGTATTCTGTATCCCAATGGGAATGAAACTTACTCTCAGCTTTGAGTTTTATCATTCCCTTGCAAAGCCTTCTTCTGTTGTGCTATGCACCAGCAAAAATCCTTTTTATTACCATTAAAAAGGCAACTGAGGTGCCCATTATTTATTTTTTTAAGTATTTGTACAGAACTCAGCAAATAAAAATGGGTCCCAGATAAAAGGTGTGTCCTTTCTAGTAAAGCACAAAAAAATCTTAATCTTTGGTCCAGAAGCAGTAGATTGCCACAAACAGTCGGCAGCTAAAATCATTAATCTTTGCTGCTTGCCCAACTGGTACTAGTAGTAAAGAAGATAATACACTAGCAGAATCAGTGACCCACTACAAATTGGTCCTGAAAGGTCCACCAGCCTAAATAGACTTTTGCTGATCCAACACTTGTTAGGAATCCCAACAAAGAGACTATTGGCTCATCTGATGAGCCGCTCACTATTGGGCCTTTTGCAATGGCTGGTGATGGATGACCATACCCTCTTTGAGGGGGAAGATGCAGCTCCTGGTATGGGGCCTTTTCTCATCTTAAATTTGTACTCAATAAATCACAGGTGCAGAAGAGACAGCATCAGTTTCATTACACCTACATGCTCCAGTATCAATCATGCCAACACAACGGGCTGTGTACAGTTCATTTCAGGAGGCTCTTTCTGTTCCAATACCATTTCCATTCCGTTGTGCTTTAGCATTCCTACAGTGTTGAGCCTCCACAGTGAAACACTGAGGGAGAAGGATGGGATGCACTGTAATTGTGCTCTTTCAACATGAGACAGAGCTTAGCTCATATAATTCGGTTTACAATCACTTGGTATTTTTTAAGGTAAAGTCTAAATAGTTTGGTAAATAGTATCACCAATTCTGTGGTCATCACGCACCTTTTAGTTCTTAACCTTGTTTTTTTTACTTGCTGTTTAGCACAGACCTTGCGTCTGAGCTGCAGCAGTTGCCCTGAAGTAGTCCCTTTTGTGTGATTATAATTTTCTTATCTGCTTTATGATATTCTTTTAAATGATCCTATAAACCCATACTTCCCTTTAGCCAAGCCTAATTGTAATAAACTGTTTCAGGGAGCTTCTTCAGTGTTTTCTTATTTAAAAGAGTTTCTGCTATGTCCTCTCTGTCTGGTAAATACCCTGGGACCTTTGCAAGGTATGTCCATTAGGATTCACAATTTATGAATCTATTGCTGAGTTCCCACACTGTTATGTTAATTCCAATGTCAGCAGTTAAAATACATTTAAAATGAAGGATGTTTTAGAGCTCTCAGATTTGATATTTAATGTACATAATCAAATACTTTCATGGCATTAAATGCATATCTGACACTCACCATAAAAGCTACAAACTATGTTTTTCAAGTATGATAAAAGGCCCACTGTGTGTCTAAAATCCACTTTGTCATCTTTATACAGGGAGAGTAATTTCCTAGTTACTAGTGATACTCTGATTTGCATAGGAACAACTATGTTTCATGCAATTAAGTTATCACAAAGTCCTGTCATTCTACAGCATTAGGTTAATCTTTAACTCAACGAAAAGCCATGTCAGCAGAGCACCAAAACAGAAAAGATGGGTGTTCAAAGGAACTGCAATAGGGGCACATTCAGGACTGTCAGACAGAACAAGCTTTTCAAAAGGACACTTCCATTCAGTTTAAACCTACAAGGGTACTGGGCTGACACCTCCATTTATTTGCTGTAGGGCTATAAGAGGAGAAAAAGAGAGAGTTTCATTCTTATTAAATCAGTATTTGGAATACAAAAAAAAAAAAAAAAAAGGATTCTTTTCCTCTGCTCTTTTTACTCCATCTCAGCGGTAGATCATAAAGCAAGGACAGCATTAATGCGAGACAAGAAAGTATTAGTTCTAATGTGCATCTGAAAGGCTTGATTTTCTGTCAACCAGCCACCAAATCTAGTTATTTCTTTAATTTTTACAATTGATAAGGAGACAAAAAGGGAATGTATTTTAAAAATGTGATTAGAACTACTCAAGTCCTAGTAAATAGCATCTTTCTGCCACGCCTTTTTGTGGATGTCATGTCCATGAGTTAAGGGCACCAATATGGTTCAAAGATTTTTCTGGTCAGGGACCTACAGTAGGTTCAGTTCTACAAGATAAAAACTGTAATTGAACTTTGAGAGGACATTTGAGGACACTACATGATTATGTTGGTAACAGACCCTTAACCGTACAAACTGGCATAAGACCATCCTAACCAGTAGAGAGAGCTCAGCTGCATCTCTAATCCCATCTATTTTCAAATGCTGGACACACAGTGATATTTGGAGATGTGAATATTGTAGGCAAAAGTTTGCAGGTTTGTTGCTTCTGCATGATTCCCAAAACTTCCTTAATTACAGTCCAAGCAGGTTCCTCCTGCTAAAATTTAAATCATTTTCACTGAAGTCTGGCACTTGGCTACTTGTCTTGTGTTTTGTCCCAGGAATCTTTACTTCTGTGAATATATATTATCTAATATTCATTTTGCCTGATCAGTTTGCAGAAAATGTTTCTCTTTCGAGGTGGCTTCTAAATGTTTGCATTTTTCATTTTTCATCTCAATTAAAAATAAACCATGCTGTGAGTCCCCCTTCTAGTTCTTTTATCATTTTACCAACTCTGTGCAGTTTTTCACCTCTATACCAATAAAAAGGTCTTTTTAATGTATATAAATATATATACCTTAGTAACTGGTTTTTAAGGCTACTGTCCAAATAAAATTTTCTTGCCTTTTATTCGCAAAACCCAATTTTGACTCTAAAGAAACTGTAAAGAACTCTTTGTTATCTTCATTTTGGCCTTAATCTATAATGAATATTAACAGCACTTGTAAGGTGAGATACAGATTAAAAGTATTAAAATACATCTTGTATGTTTTCAAAGGTTGCGTGCTGGGTAACATTTCTGGCAGTGCCAAAGGGACAGATTTGTTAGTGCAATTTTAGAATTGACTCCGACTCCTCTTTTTCAAGGTGTCTAAAGCTTTGCAGAAGTACAAATAGGTATTTTATGTAAGGTTCAAAAGCACCTTCATCATCACTAATGTAAAATAAAATTGAGGTGCTTTTGCAAATCCCATCAGAAACTTGTTTGCACTGTTACTGTCTCTATTTAAATACCTTCCAAAATGGGACTTTGTCTTTTAGATGTCTTTTGGTAGTGTGTCCAATATGTCCATTCAAATACCAAGAGGCTTTAGCCAGAGGTGAAGTCCAGGTTATAGATTTTGTACAGAAAATCAAAAATGCTGTTCAAATAGAGTTGAACTCCTGGCAGAATCAGCGACACAACTGCCACTGATGATAGTGGCATTAGTCCCAGTCTACTGGGACTCATGGAAAATGGCAAACCCCTGCTTTTCTTCTTTTAGCCTTGCATGTGCAGCTGAACTCTAATAACTGTCTCGGCAGCAGGAAGCTTTCTCCCAGGGAGATCAGCATGTACACAAGCCTGGCAAGATGTCAACTGATTTGGCAGATGAAGGATTTAATGCAGCCCATGTCACTTCCAGTGAAAAGTTCAGGGCCTCAAGGGACCTCGTGCACAGCACCAGGCTGCACCTCAGTCTTTCCAGACAAAGCTTTTTAACTGGCAGAGGCTGCAGTGCCCAAAGGCGCCATCACACATGTGAGGACACGTGTGAGGGCATGTGGACCCTGGACAGCTTCTATCCCGTGTTTGTATTCACACCTGCCACCCTGAAATAACCCCCAGAAGACTCCTGAACCTGGAGAACGGATGATGCAATGCATGACCTCTAAATTCAGTTCCAAACCAATCTCGGTGAACTTGCAAGTACTGCCACCAGTGGGCAAGGGGGAAGAGGAGGAAGAGCTTGTATTTTTGGCAGCGTCTCATGAATTACAGTGTGGTTAATTACATCCTGTTGGATATCAAAGAGATATGACTGAACATTGTGTTAAAAACCATGTTCAAGAACATGATGGTTTTGGGAGGCCTATTTAAAGCAATCCTTAAAACACAACTTGAGTGGTTAAGCAAGTTTTTTCTTGACTGGGAGAGATTTTTTGAGGTACTTTGTTGGTCAGGAGGCAAAAAGCTGCATTTTAGGGCTGAGTGCTGAAGTATAATGTGAATCCATTCCTGACAGAAAATGATGGGGCCCCGACTGCTCCCAGGCAGTCAGGAGTCATGAAAATGTTATGGAAAATATTCTCATAACCTGATAAAAGAGATTATTTAATAAAATTATCGTATTTTCTGTTTATGATTTTACTTAGAAATCTTTTGGCCTAGTTCAGGTTTAAAAAAAAAGTCACCAGCTTTAGTTCTTCTGCAGAAAAGAGACCCCATCATTTATTAGATGAATGAAGACATCAATTTCTGTTTAAACATTAACAGGGTGATGCCAAATATTAGTCAGTTCCTAATAATTTTGAGGGATTAAAAAGATAATAAAAGTAATAGTCCATTACATTACCTACTTCAGCAAGATTGTAATGAATGTAATAAATTCCAGATCAGGGTTATAACAACTTCCATCTATTTAAAATGAATTTGTAGGGTTACTTTCATTAACTATGTATATGGAGAAAATGATCTGACATATTACTTTAAAAGAGCTGTAAAACCGATTAGAAGGAAATATGCTTCCCAGACAGTGATCTAGGCCGCTGGGGAAATTTTATCCCTGGGAAGAAGGGGGGAAGAGGAAGAGAAGAGAAAGGGACCTTAGAGGATGCTGTTGCATCCTGTCTTTAACATGCCCTGAAGTCGCTTTGCTCCTCAGGAGAGATTTGGACATTAACAACGATCAGAGACCAGGAAAAGGAACAAAGCCACTTTCTCTCCTGGCTTTTCTATTCCCTCCACCTCCTTCCTCAGGAAAGGATGGATCTGTTAATGAATAAAAGGTTCCTGCGCTGGGGATTTGTGCATGGAAATGAAACTGTGCCTGGTTCTGGTCCGGCCCTTGGGCAGCCCAGGGGGAGGCTGAGGCATTAAAGGGGACAGTGGCCTCATTGCTCGGAGGAGACAAGGGACCTAGCACTTGACTGCACTACAGAAATTACTGCTGCACCTAGAATGCAGCCTTCATTTATCAATTTCATAGCAAGGGGGAAAGAGAAAGGGAGGGGGAAACCCAGCATCTGACTGCCTTTTTCAGCTCACGCTCCATCTCGCCACCAAGAGCCCTCCAAATCCAGTCATGTGTGTTATAAAGAGTCCTGGATAAAGTAACTTAATACTAATGATTTATACTTAATTGGACCTCTAAGTGATTAAAGTGGCAGTAATGAATGAGTAACATCCTTCTAATTCCCTTTTTCCATTAGGCTTGGCCTGAAGGCCCTTTCTTTGTGCAGGATTTGACTTGGGGGTAAGCAATGCCAGTGGTTTTTAAGCTTTTAGTAGCACAACTGGAATGAGCCACTTGGATCATGTTTACAATAAATGACTCCATAAACATGCTACCAGGGCACGGGGCTCTTTTCTTTCTTTCTTCTTTCTTTCTTTCTTTCTTTCTTTCTTTCTTTCTTTCTTTCTTTCTTTCTTTCTTTCTTTCTTTCCTTCTTTCTTTCCTTCTTTCCTTTCTTTCTTTCCTTTCTTTCTTTCCTTTCTTTCCTTTCTTTCCTTTCTTTCCTTTCTTTCCTTTCTTTCCTTTCTTTTTCGTCTGGATTAGCCAATTGTGAGGTTAATGAATATGCATTTGACAACCCATGTTTGTGGGGCCAAGTCCCACTGGGCATCAAAGGGTTTGAAATGCTGGAGTGTAAATATCAGCTTTGTCAAAATATTGATTCACTTTAAGAATAACACAGCATCCTCCCTCCTTGCACTAATGTGCATAAGGATAAACCTGCTTTACATATTTTTTTACTTATTTTATAGGGCTTAATATTACCAGTTAAGTGGCTGAATAAGCTGAGATTTTCTAACTCTATACTGCACTACCCTTTTTCTGCTCTTTCAATCCAAAATGATTGTTACCTTCTTTCTTAAAAAAAAATAATTAAAAATGTAGATCTCAATACTTGAAATATGTCATATTTTAAATGGAGATAGAGATATTCAGAACCTCATATGCTTCATTTTGTATTAGTAAAGGGAATATTAAGTAGCATAAAGAGGGCTTGAAGTCAGGAGATGTGTGGAGCTCTCATCTTCCACTGGGGCAGATCCAGCTCAACCCTTGAAGCTGGGGCAGCTCTGAGATGGGGGAACAGGAGAGGAGAAATTGTTTATAGGTAGCACTGTGCTAAATTGCCAGGTGTTTAAACCTAATTTGGATATGTTTATCCACCTGCCCCAATTATACCTCTCACTGGAATTTAGACAGGAGTGCATCACATACATTTTAAAGTAGCTGAGATGATGATGCTGTGATTGGGTTGTGACAGCAAAACTGCCATAATGCCATTTAAAATCCAACAATAATGTCTGACCCTCTTTTACAACAAAATTTTAATTAATTTTGACAACTCCCCATCTCTCTTTTGCTGTAATCTTTTGTTATATAGCCGTAGTAGGTTCTGAACCATATGGAGATCATATATTAAAACAATTCAAGATTCAGATAAAAAAATGCATTATTTGGGATATTTTAGGGGGTTTTTGTTGTTTTTTGTTACATCCCTGATTCAGGAATATTCGATGGTGAGAAAGTTCTACAAAATAACTTTGATTTCATAAGATACGGTCAGAGATGAGGACTATTCAGCAAGCATGAACACTCCCTCACCTGAATCTGAGGGCAGATTGCTATCCAAGGCTGGCTGCTGTCATGGGTAATAGAATTGCACTGCAGGTGTTGATAGAAACTGGTTAATTAATAGACCATTACTGTGCTGTCATTGACTAACATTAGAACCCTTTGAGACTAGTTACATTGGCAAAAGTCCGGAGGAACTCTCAGAGCCTGGTGAAACCTGGATTTAAGTTAAGCTTTGGCCTGAATTTTAGAAGTGTATAATTTTTTTAGGTGCTGGACATGCCCATGCCCAAATTGTGTGGATGGTCTCTATAAGATAACCCTGTGGATGCTGTCTATAGGATAACCTGGCCCACACAGGGTTTTACATCTCAGATAAATGGAAAAATTAAGGGAATTTCAGCAAATGAGCTGTGGTGCGCTCACACCCTTACAAGCACTTGATGAAGTTTATTTCCTATCTACCACAGCTCTTTGTGAATTTTGTCTGCACCTCCAGAGAAGGGGCTGTACACTCAGACACCATCTCCTCTCCTCTCCTCTCCTCTCCTCTCCTCGTTTTCTCAAGAGTTCAGGGTCACCTTGCCCACAGTGAGTGTGGAGGAGCCATTTGATATATCAGGTTTTTCAGTCTTGCAGTCCTAGCCAGGGGTAATCTCAGTTAAATATCTTTTGGGATGGCGAGGCAATGATTCAGGAGAAGGCTGACAAGGACATTAGTAGGAAGTAGCAGGGAAGGAAGAGGTATTATCCAGAGCAACAGAAAATGCCTGGTCAGGAATACAAGAAATGAGAAAAAGCGAAGAGTGGAAGAAACAAGCAAAGAAAGAGAAGTAAGAGCAGCATTTAGTACAGGGAGAAAGAGTCAAAGTTATTTCTACAACAGCTGGAAGGAGAAAGTATGAACAAAAGTTAGATTTATGGAGGAGCAGCTAATGTGAGATTGGACCCTGTCAAGTATTGAAGGAAACTAAAAAGAAATTAAAAAAATAAAGGCCAAAAATTGGGCATTTTGTAGTGCTACATGTTAATCAGCCACATCAGCCTTGAGGCTGGCCATCTTCTCCTAAAGCTGCATCCAGATGCAGGAGAGGGAGCAGACAAGTAGCACTTGATTTCCAGTACCGAAGCTTTGGCTGCAGGACTGTTCATCAGCTGGGAGAGAGATGGACAGGCAGCTGATCCAGACCTCTCTGGCTATTCTCTGCAAAGCTATTCCTGTTCAATCCTTTTCCAGAAAGCAGCACCACCTTTGGAAGAAGATCTGTGAAAATGTCACTTCTCAGGGCTCTGTGAGGTGCTTCTCCTCTAAAGTTCCAAAAACAAAATGCATCAAACCATCTTCAAATGGAAAGAGCACTGAATGCATAACTCTGCTCCCTGATAATCCTCACAGATTCCCCTGAAGAGCCTCATTCATGGGACAGAAGGGTTCCCAGGAGGACTCACTCTCTTCAAGGACCAGTTGGCTGCACAAATACACCATTTGCTCTTGCATCTCTTTGAACTACCCTCAAAACACTGGCATTATAATTGGATACCTTTACCTCTTCTGGCCTGTGAGGCACGGGTCATATATGTAAACATCAAACTCAAATAACATCCCCCAAATTTAATTTATTTCTACCTAAACAAGTTCTTTTATCATAAAGCAATAAATTTGTCTTGGTGCTAGCAATTTGTTGCGGGTGACATAACACTGCAAATTGATTAATCGCTACTGTACACGACAAAATGAGAAAAGCAAGGAATTATTATGAATAGCGTCCATCTGATACAGTAGGGATTCATTATTCAAAAGTGTTAGCTAGTGGTTAGCTATCCCCTTGCTGCAGATTACATTCATTTGCAGAATCCTACATCATGCTTGCACAAATCAACAAACATGCATTTATTAAGACATGGAATGAAAGCTATTAAAATGTGAAAAATTGCCTTTTTCTTTAAAAAAAATTAGTCAAGTTTGGTGGTAACCTTTTTTTTTTTTTTTTTTTTTTTGTTGGGGGATGGTTTTATATGGCTGAAGCAAAGAAGTTTATTACATTATTTCTGTGTTTGCATCCAGAACGAGGCAGATCAAGCTAAGTACATTGATATTGGTGGTTGATGTCTCACATTGAACCTTTGTATTGCAGTTTGGAGGATTTTGTGTATCTGGAGTGTTGGGCTGAAATTATAAATGTAATAAAATAAGCTGTCTTTGTCCTTCCAGGTGCATTTTAATTTTTAGCGTTGTATTTGTACCAACAGATTGTAGGACTGTCTGAGGAACCTATTCTGCTTGAGGTGAAGTACAAAAGAGTGAACAAAAGAGCTCTCCCCTCTGATAAAGTACAAAAATGCTATTTACAGCCAAGAAAGTCCGTGTTTCTCAGTCTAAACACTGGGCCTAGTGATAAGTATAAAATTAATCTGAATAAATACATTCTAGATGCAAACTGCAGAAAAAGCGTGATCTAGACCCCAGCTTTGCACAGATGTCCTGGGTTCTGAGAATCATCATTCTCTTGTGGGACTGGGAGCAAAGTGTTGTGTGTCCATCTCTATCGCAGATGGGTGAAGTATCTGAGCTTGTCATCAATATCAGGCAACCTGTGTCCTCTGTGTAAGCAGATCTTGGCACAATAACAGAGAGAAAAGATTGATTTAATTTTTGAGGAAGGGCATGAGGAAAAGATAGCCTTTTCTTCCACGCCTGTATCAGGAGCTCTTGCACTATGCTTTGTGATGCTTCTACAGATTAAGGGCACAAAACAGCAAACTTCTCCTCCCTCCTCCTCTCCCTCTTCATCTCCAGCTGGTGTAAAGTGCTTTTCCTTCTCTTTGGAAAGTTGCTTCTATCCTGCATTGCTTGGGGAAAGAAGCACATTAATTGTGGAAGCACCAGCTCAGCACCAGCTCAGTCTTTGAACTCAGGGCTCGTCTTTCAGCTTTGCTCTGACATGCCACTTGTTAAATTGTTTTAATGGCTATTTGTAGCAAGCCATCACTAAAATATCACCAAAAAGGGGACTTTTTATATGTTGCTAAAGTTTTTAAACTGAAGTTAGTCATTCTCCTTGGGTGTTATGAACAAGAATATGGTACCGAAAAATGGAAATGTATATAAAATAGGGGTGTGAGGTCCGTAGTGCATATATTGGTGCATTCTGCTATTGATTGTTGGGTATGCTTTTAGGAGTAATTTCATTAACATATGGTTAGATTAGCTGAGGCATACATGAAGTATAACCACGGCTCTTGCACAGAGGAAAAACATCCCTAAGCCTCTTACGGGGCTCCCCTTAAAAATGTGAGCCCAGAAACAGCAAAACAACTTTGCATTGTGAGTAGTTTCTCCTTTCTTGTGTCCACTGAAGCCCTGTAGACTCAGTGATCCCCATTTTGCACACCAGAATCACTAAAGTCTGTTCAAATCTCATCCGGTGTGAGAACCGGCACCGTTTCTCCTGGATTTGATGCTGCTGCAAACACGGCTTGTGCTTTAGAGGATTCTGCCCATTTCTCCTGAAGCACTGCCAAGGTCAGCCATTCAAACCCATCCTTTCCAGGTTGTTTTGAGCACTATCATTTCATAGGTACTGGCTGACTTAAGACAAGAAGGTGCCGTGCTGCCCAGTGCAATTCTAAGCAGGGATGATCCCCCAGCCGTCCTGTGCGCCTGCTGGAAAAAAGCTGCTGCTGGGTAGGGACTTAACACTCTACTCAAGGGTGATGGCCCAGGAGAAGAAATGAGAGAACTCCTTCAGACTAACCCTGCCTAAGCCACCCCATAACACTCTCAGTACGGTCAGTGGAGGATGGCAGGGATGTTAGAGGACACAGCAAGATCAAGATGTCCTGCTCTCCCCAGGTGACACGAGGGGAGAGCTCCAGGTCCACAGCAGAGTTTGGTGTCCATCTCTGTGCTCACAGCCAAAGAAGTCAAGCTCCCAGTCTTGCTGTTAGCACAGGGATAGGCACCAAACTCTGCTGTTTACCTGGAGCTAGCCAACTTAAATCACTAAGGATAACAGTGGCAAACCTGTTTATAGCTGAAATCCTAAGAATACTCCTGATGTCCTTGATGGTTAAATCATGAGGTTTTTGCCTGGCTCTGACATGGATTTTAGGGGGCAAAGAGATGGGATATTTTGCTTATCTGTTCAGGGGTAGCTACAGTATAGAATAATTGTTGTTAAGTTCCAGGTCAGATATGTTTTTAATTTAATTCTGGATTCAGACTTGATTCAGCAAAGTGCTTCAAGCACTTCTAAGGTGCCATCAAATCACTGTTCTATCTAGAACTGCAAGAGAGTCAATTCCTGCAGCAAATTAGCTCTTGACCATTTATCTCCATGCTAGGTAAACCATTTCCATCAGCCATCCACAGCTTTAATGAGAGGAATGAGGGAGAAAAAGAAAGATTTCAGTCTGGGCAGTCCTTCTTTGCCCTGGGAGTATTGCTGTGCTGCTGTGCAGTGAAAAGTTAATCTTTCTTGACGGGTGATGCATGTGGATAGTACTTCATGCATTTCATACTGAATGCTTGATATAGCTCAGTGATCCCATATAAACACTGCAGAAGCACAGGGGACCCTGGGCAAGGAAAAGATCTATCTTAAAACCCTGTGTCTGTCACATTACAACATCCTTCTATAATGACATGCAAACTTCGAAGAGGCTGCACCATCTCTGTCTTGTCTAGGAGACTCTTGGCTGTTAATGACTAACTTCCTAGTGACAGCCGTTCTTTTTGTAGCTTGCTTCCCTTTGGCTTTTTTGCAAAAATTTTCACAAAATAAATAGATAAAAATCAATCCATCAAGGGCATGCATCTTGTGTAGGTGAACAGCAGGAATCTGCACCCCAGCCAATTGTATCAATTTGGGATTTATTTTAGTATGTTTTCCCCCTCAAGTGGCAGTATCTTCCTTCCTTCTCTCTTCATTCCCTCACACAAAGCCAGAATGGGGCTTTGCAAAGGTGACTTTTAAAAGACACAGGAGTGACTTTGTATGGGATAAAATGGGTTTGCAATTCAGTCACAAACCAGAAATAAACCAATGGGTTTGATAGTTGCTCGGAGCATTTGAGTACCCAAGAACTAAGCAGCAGCTGAGTGTGCTGTGCTCACAGCCCTGCCTGGCCCTGGTGGCAGCCAGCAGAGCTGTATCAGACTCAGGGCAACAAATCTGGCTGAGAAGTTGGCCAGTGGGTCTGGACTGCATGATAAATGTTAATGGACAAAGAAATTTCTCTCTGGATAATGCCGTTGCAGGTAAAAACAGCTTTTACAAATCTCTTTATCTCCCACTTTGTCCATTGTCATGAACAGATCTATAATTGCTGTTCTGGGACTAATCTTTGATTCCATGTTGAGGACAGAATCCTGTGAAATCATTCCTGCATTAGAGAAAAGGGAGGGCTCTCTTGAAGCTCCTGGACGCAGTCACGCCTCTAATTCTCCCTGGTTCCCTAATTAAAGAATAGCAAAGTCTTAATCTTCTCTAGAAATGCTTTGTCAGTAGGCAGCAGCCGTCTGCCTGCAGAGTAAAGTACATCAGAGATTTCATCTCCTCACAAATGCTGACCTCCAGCAAGGCATCAGAAGGTACACTGGCAAAAAAAAAAGAAATCAAAACCAAAAACAAAACCAAAAAAACAAACACTTTGCAAGTAGCCTGTCTCTGTCAGCCAAGTTGGTTTTTGGAGTGGATGTGGGGTTGCTTACAGACATCACATGGGCTCCCCTGAAATCTAGTCTGGAAGTGTTTGATTTCAGATGAGCACGAAGTTTGAAGGACTTTACTACATCCACCTGCAAATATCACCCTGTGGCCTTGCCTCTGCCCTCAGGTGGCTTTCTAAATTGCAGAAATTCACCCTGTAAATTAAAAATTATGCAATGAGGGGAATGGGGAGAGAAACAGGGCATGCAGGTATTTGTATGGGAATGGGAGCAGGAATAGGAATAGGAATAGGAATAGGAATAGGAATAGGAATAGGAACAGGAACAGGAACAGGAATAGGAATAGGAATAGGAATAGGAATAGGGACAGGAATAGGGACAGGAATAGGGACAGGAATAGGGACAGGAATAGGGACAGGAATAGGGACAGGAATAGGGACAGGAATAGGAAGAGGTACGTATTTGTTCCAAGGTCACCTGAAGGGCAGCAGCAGGTCTGGGAAGAGCCGGTGCTTTCTACATTTTCTGTCTTTCTAAACCACTGGTGAGTGTGCTGTAAATGGCCCATGGTACACCTGCCCCTCCTCGTGCCATTTACCTGCACACCTCTCTATAGGTCATGTCCTCAGCAGGGAATGAATGGGGCCATCCTTGTGTTTTGACAACGGAAATGAGTAACAGGAGGGATGAATGGAGGTGAATATGCATCATGACCTCTGTCAATACATCATTTTACTCTTAGCAGAGGAAAGAGGAGCCAGGCTTCTATTTACCTACTGCCTGAGCAAAGGCCAATAGTCCTTACTCTCTCAAGTTACTTAAGTCTAGCAAATACAGCAAGACCTGAACCAAAAAGGATTATAAAGCTGGTGAAAGATTGTCGTGGGGTGGGCTATACAGCTTTTATAAAACAATTGCATCAAGCTTGGGAAGAGAAAGAACTTAAGGCCATTAACCCAGCAAGGGATGAGGTTGACAGTGGAGCCAGAGAGAATTAATGTCCATTTGCAACATATTTTCAGTGGGAATCAGTCAACAAACTTCTTCATACACCTCTGAAAATCCCAGATTAACACACATGACATGGGCACTCTTTTTTCTTCCTATATCTGACACAGATGGGTGGGAAATGAAAATGTAAGATTTCCTAGCAGGGACAGAAGAGAGAGTGGTGGAGGATATAGGCACTCCTCCAGGCTGCCTCTGAGCGTCTGAACATCAGGGCACATCCTTTCATGTCTCTGGGCTGCTAAAGGCCTGGTTTCCCACTCCCCAGCCTCTCTGCAAGGTGACAGCAAAATGCTTCACAGCCAAGGAGTTGAATTCTCTGTTCACAGGTGTAAGTGGCTACCTAGTGTGGAAGGTTATGATGACTCCCCTGGGACATAGGGGCCCTGGGTTGTAAAAAAGGGCATTTCTCATCTCTCTAAGGTGCTGAAAGCCCCTCCATGAAGCTGCTAGAAATCATTGGATCAAAACTAGCTGTGGAAGTGCAAAGTGACTCTGCTTATTTTGAAATAAACACCTTTCCTATGGAAAGAATGAAATAAAGTGTGCAGACAAGTCAGTGGGCAAGTGGGGAAAAATGTAGTGCTGATTACAAGATAGCCATAGAAATGGCTTTTGAAAAGCTTTTATGCAGATATATATATGTATATAAACGAGGGAGGAAAGACAGAGAGTGGATGCAACTTGGATCGGCATCAAAACCCTCTTATCTCTCACACTGACACTCTCCACTGCACAGATCATTGTAGTTCACCTTTAATGTGCGTTTTGACAGTTGTAGGTTGATACCAAACACTCCTGAAAGCCAACACTTGGCATATAGCATATTGCACTCCCATCTCAAGTGCATGACATGGGAGAAGGGTTTGAGGCCATATGAAAGCTATTGCTGGTGTGATCCTGGGACATTTTAACATGTTGATTTTGCTATTCCTGTGCATCCGAAATGCGTGTGATGGAGGGACAACTAGTTCAAAAAATGTCAAAGCAAAGTGCCGATAAGCTGGACATCTCACATCAGAAATATCTCCCTCCAACTTCCCTTCCTTTCTGGCAAAATCTCAACAGCCGAGCTGCTTCCTGTGCCAATATAAGCATCCATGCAGGCAGCTGGCTCATCCATCCCTCTCCTCGACACAGACCGTTTCTCCACAGTTCCCTCTTTGTCACTGACACCCTGAGAGGCCCTGACCTTTGCAGCATTTGATAGGGAGCTTCCACACAGACACGCTTAAGGGTCCAGATACGTTGTGGTGCTGCTGCCTGAGCTGTCAGGAGGACAAACAGCAACAAGATAGTTGCACATCATTAAATAATTGGGGACTAAGTGGATTACTTAATGGAAAATCACCTTGTTGATAAACATCAGCAGAGCAGGAAAGAGGATCACATGTGCTTTGTGCATGAATAACCAACGAAGATTTGAAGTGAAGCACTCAGTATTTGCTCGTAGGGTTTCACCTACTTCTTGTTTGTTCAATATTAAACCTACTGTTTCTTGTCCTATCGACAGCCAACCTAGGCATTATTTTCATCCTTCTTCAAAGAGAATATCATTGCCTTCAACAGAGGTCTGTTTGTGATCTGAAAACAGCTGTTGAAATGGATGTTCTCATGATACATAAACTTGTTTGATAGGAATTTTGTTTGGCAAAAGTTCATCTTTACAGAAACAGCTCTGGAATTTTGTAACCAAAAGAAAAGGAAATGAAGAAAGTTTCCAAGTGATTCCGCAAGAATAGAGGAAGACTACACTCTCGCCTCTGAATTTAATGTGTTTCAATTCACCAAGTTCAATAAAATGAGGCACAGGAAGCCTGGTTCCCAGCCCTAAAAAAGCTGGTGGTGCACTGCTGCCCTCCCTGCTGCCAACACTCTATATAGGTTTGATGCAGTCAGTGTTTGCATCACACTACAGTGACATAAATCTCAAACACATCACAGAGCAGCACCTGGAGTGTTGTAAAAATAATGACGATGGAACATCTTCCTTTTTTTTCTTTTTTTAAAATTTAACAATTTTTGCTCACCAAGAGGGATGGGAGAACAAAACTGACTTGCACTTGCTTCATCAGGGTGTTTAAATCTGAACCTTCACCTCATCTGGTCAATAACTTAACCTAAACACATGTTCACATACAGGGAGGGGAAAAATGCTGTAAAGGCTTTGACCCTAGCTCATGCTGCTGCTCACAGGCACATTTCCCTTCTCTGATGTCCAGATTTGTTTTCTTCTGTTTCCAAACGATCATGTTAGCCAACATGACGACACGTAATTAAACGTCCGGCAAATTTACCATGAAACAAAGTGACAGTGTCCAATGGAGTTTCCTGTGGAGTACTTGGGACTGGGATTGTTGTTTGGGGAACAAGATTCATCCTCTGCCTGCCAGAGACCTCCATAGGCTGAGCCCCTACAGTGACAGAGTGACCAGGAGATAATTCCCTACTCTTTATAGGCATTGCTTTAAGCAAAACAGAGGTAAAAGGAGAGGTAATATCTTAGCTTTTGGCTAGATCTACCCTGCAGCCATTCCTCTTGCATCCTTTGGCTCTTGGGATGGGAAAGTGGCCCAACAGGTCACCTGGCTGCAACTGCTCAAAATGGATAAGGACTGAGCTGTAATTGCCTTTCCTTCAGCAGGAGCACTGTGTTTAGTATGTGGGTGTTGCCGATTTAAAAAACAAAACAGAAGAAATTATGGCAATTGTACGTCAGACAGACAAGCCTCAATTCCTTAATAAAATGGGGTGAAAATCAGGTAGAAAAAAGCTGTTTTCTTCTATTATGCTTCTCTTCCACTGTGTTCCTCTTGCTCCAGACCCTGAATAAGAGTTTTCAGTTTGGTATTCTAATCCTGGGATGTGAGACATGAACCTGCACTGCCCATGTGAAAGGAGAATCATTCCTGTTTGCATTCTCCTTGCCATTGTATTTGTGGGTTTTTTCCATGGAAGTTAATGATAAAAAAATGATAAATAAGGAGCCAAACAAATTAGTTGTTAGGTCACATTTTGCAACTTATAGACCCAAAGCTCTTTTGGAAGAGAAAAGCTGTTTTGTTCCTTTATGAGGATGATCATGGCTCTCTACAACCTCCTGCTTCATCCATGACCACATAACCCTTTCTCTGCTTTTTCCCCATACAACTTTTTTATGCATGGCAAATCCAGCCAGGCAGACTTTTTCTTCCTCCTCAAAAGGAGGATTCCTCGCCCCTCTGAGGTCACACAGAATATTCATTCCCATTTCCTGGGCTGCTCCCATTCCCTGATGCTTACTCTCCCCCAACATTGCCATGCACCACATCAAATAATTGTTGTTATAACTCTCCTCCTTCCCCATCTAAAATATACTTGATTGGGAGGGAGAGGGGGAACAGGGAAATAGCTCAGTTTATTTTAATAGTTTCCACTCTCAGTTCAGCTTTATAGTACAGTATATTTAACTTTAACGTATGGACAGCTGGATGCATTTAACAGCACAATGGAAAGAATTTAGCCAGTATACATTACAGGCCGTGTATTTGGAGCTGATCACCACATATTTCTTCATAATATTTAGATGCGCCTGTTACAGATTGTGTCAGGCTGATCAAAATATGTTTGTGTCAGGTAAGATTTGTCATAGATGAGCTTCTTTATTTCTTTACTTAGTAAAACTCTTCCTATAGGAAGAAGCTGAGTTTAGCTGATATCAGCAAGTTTAGCCCATTGCTCCAATGGGGTTACTTGCCTTCCTTGCAGAAGCTGAAAAAAAGCCATAAATATACAGAAACACGGGAGCATATTCTGAGCCCAAACTGTGGGCATGTTACTCCACTTGTGGTGACAGCAGATGAAGAGTGAAGGATCGCCAAAGGATCAGCATCTGTCCCATATCCCCTTCCCCCACACACACACTGTAATGATGGAAAACAGCTACAGCCATGAGACAGAGCTATAAATCCTTCATGTCTTTCCATCGGACCTGCATCCCTCTCTGAACTGGCTGGTTACCCTCCTGCACCCTCTCTATAGCACTCTGGAGATTTTTTCAGTGACAGCCAGTGAAACTAGGCAGTAGGCTCTTTCTTTCAGAAATAAGAATGAAGGAAATTTTCAGCATACTTCAAAATGCATTTGCCTTTTCTTAAAAACAAATAAAATTCTGTTTATTATAATAAAATAGCCTCCATCACTACTTTTACACACACACACACACCCCCCCAACCAGAAGACAGGGTGCCTGAACAGCATGATTTTATCAAATTCATCTTGCGTCTGTGTTGTGCCTGTTACAGCAATGCAAACAGAAGGCAAACCACCCAAGTCTCTTGCTGGTGGATTTAACCAGCTTTCTCTCTGGTGCTGGAAATTAACAACAGCTTCATCTTTCCATAGGCTTGGGGTTTTTTCGTGTGTGTATTTTAAAAGTGCTGTTTTCCTCGCTACTGTTGAATCACATGATCGATATTAATAAAGTGTAGGGGGTTGTATTTCAAAGGTATTCTTATAAAAATGCCAAAGAGAAGCCTGAACCTAAGGAACAGCGGTAGTTATGATTTGGAGAGATTCCAGCAACTAACACAGCTGAAACCCACTTTCCAAGCTGTGAATGAGCTTCAACTATTTGGTAAATTATGATGATTTTAGGTGTGTTTGGGTAGATATGCTGCTCTACCTCTAAGCATCGGGAAGAGAGGAGGGAAGGAGAAAGATAATCAAGGAGAAAAACCCCTTTGGAGGAAAGACCAAATTGCTGGAAACCTCCGAAGTGTTCGCATTAATGTCACGTCATTACACCGTATTGCTGCACAGGTTAATATAATTGGGTTACTGTGTGTGAGCAATGATCCATAGCATGTTATGGCACTGAAACAAATGACATTTAACCAAGAGATTTGTAAGGCACCTTGTTATCTGCATGGTGAGCAATTGCAAGGGAGAGTCAGATTGCTAGACGAGCGACTGACAAATTAGTTGTTGGGTTTACTGGACAGCTCGGATTTATAACTGCACAATTCCAACATAATTTATTAGATCCATAAACAGACAGATCTAGTGGTTTTACTTAGATTACACTCTTATTGCAGTCTCTGATCCTGTCCCGTTTGCAGTACTGTTTTATTCATATAACACACAGTCCTTGGTTGGGTGCAAGGTGAGCTGAGATCGATAAGAAGTTGCAGGTTTCTAGCAAAAAAAAATATTTACAGCCCAGTTTATAAAAAAAATAATTTTCAAATGGTGGTCCCTCACTCCAATTTTAGTCTCTCCAAGAAGGGGAGGATGCAAATAGGAGGAATTGGTAAAACATGCAAACTCGGTTAAAAAAAATCTTCTCTTTCTGTCTCCTGGTAGAACAGAGGCCAAAGTCCTTGCTTGCATGTTAAAAAGTAAAAACAAACTGAATGAGAACTGAATGAGATGTAGGGGGAAAAAGGTCTCTCTCCCATCCAGATGGTCATGACAGTCTGTTTCCACTTTGGCTGCTGAGAGAAAGAAATCTCACCATTTTCATCCACCTTTTTGGTGCTGGGCTGGAGAGCAAAAAGCTCAGCAACAAAGCTATGTCCTTTATGGAAGGGCTTTCTTTAAAAACTCATTGAAAAGAAACATACAGCTTCCGTAGGCAGATTATTCCAAATCTTTAACTGGTAGAAGTTCACAAGTGCCTGTCTGCTATGAGTTAGGTCAATGGCTTCTTCCTCTTTCCTGAGAAACACAGAAAAGAAATAATCATCTCCCTCTTTATGGTCCCCTCTAACACGTTAAAGGACAACTATCAGAGACGTTACCACCCGGTGCCCCTGGCTGTCCCTTTTATATCGCCTTTCCTCTTCCCAACTTGCCCAAATCCAAATCTTTATCCTTTCTTCAGCAGCAGTTTTGCAGCTTTGCAAAACCTCTCCACAGTCACCACTGTGCCCCATGTCACTGATGGCTCACAACACCTAGACCTGGGTCCAGGCTCCCCTGGGCCTCAGGAGGTCGGCTCAGGTCCCTGAAGCTTTTTCATTTTGAGGAAATGGTGAAATTTCACGTCTGTTCAGAGTCTTGGTTCACACCAAAATTTTTATGAGGCGATAAAATTGACACCTTTGGGCTCACGGCTGCTGACTTAGGACAAAACTGCAAGTCCAAGGGTACCGCCCAAGAGAGTATTCTTGCTCCTTATCCAGCTGGCATCTTGGGATAACTTTCTTGCTTTCAGGTTAGAGGACACTTTTATTTGGTCCAGAAAATTCCTCATAGGTTGGCTTGAGTTGATCAAAAATAACCTAGGGTGGCTTGTGAGGCTGATTCTGAGTTTCAGCTGTAAGCTGGTAAATACTCTGAGTTAAGTAATGAAAATAAAAGAGGAGCCAAATTCAATCAAAGTACTGAAAGCCATGAGCTGTGAGTGAGTGAGTTTGAAATCCCACGCTGAGATGTGGAGCTACACAAGCATCTCTCTGCATGCTTGAGCTGAGCCACGCTGACCATAACGAAGAACTCAGGACCGAGTCTGTAATTTGTAAGCTGCGCAAAAAAAATGGAGAACATTGGCCGCTGGCACTGACAAGGTGCCGGGGAGGACATGGCTGGAATCAGGAAGCAGAATATGGTCTTGCTGGTACTAACTGGGTAGCTAAGCCTGGGATGTGCTCTGGACCTGGGCACTGCTCTGCTCTTTGCTTGCTCCATAGCTACAGTCTCTTAACAGTCCTGCTGAACGAGTCCTTCAGGGGTTCCCCTCATGTAAAGCTGTTATTGTTAAAATAAACATGCATTTAGCTTCACCATATAATATTTCACAAGCCTGAGGCACAGCAGTTGGAAAGCATCTCCCCCAGCCTTGAAACAGGAGGCAACACAGATCGAGGCGTTGGAGCATTTTCAAGGCAAACACAGAGGGATTTTATGGATGCAGGCTTTGGCGTGGCTGTCACTATGTGGGGGTGCTGTGTGCTGGGACATTGCCCTGCCTGGAACAGCACAGTGCAAGCTGATCCCAACTACTGCTCTTTTAAACATATCTAACAACCAGCTGCTGGGGGAGCTTGGACTGGTTTAGTCAGATGTGCTGGATACTTCAATTCATACCTGAACCAGTGTTAAACCCTGGCTGGACTGAAGTATCAGAAAAACAAATCCTGTCTATTCTTGCCTGAGCAGATTTTGACAAGTTGCTTTCTTGGACTAATTTGATTCATTTTTAATATTCAAAAATATTACAGGTCAAGTTCATGCCTAGTTTAGCATTGCTTCAATTAATCTACCAATGGGTAAAGCCAGTGAAAAACTTAGAACTAAAACAGAGCAAACCAACATTCTTTCTTGTTTTCTTTGAAGCAGATTCTATACAAAGATGTAATACCAGATTTTATATAAAAGTGCCTAATTAAAGCAAGCGCCCAAACTATGCATTTTCATTTTGTGGTGTTCAAGAGGATAAAAAGCACCCCTACAAATAATAATAAGCAAGAGGAAACATGGATAACAGTGGAGGAGGAGAGATGCTCAGCATATGGAGGGGTTAACTAAATCTGAGCCTATGATAATACTCTCATGTTTGCCAGGGAGACTGTGGAGAAAATCCTAATGGACCTACTGGAAATTGTTAATGCATTTTGGTTATGTGTACAAAAAGGACACGAAGCCAACAGAACGGGCTAATGAAAAATTATGAGAGCATTCATCAGTAAACATTATTTGGAGCCCTGACAGAGGTGGAGGGATGTGAATAACACTGATCAGGTGAAGAACTGGGAAGCCTGGTTCAGTATCACCTTTCTAACCGAGTGCTGCCAGCACACTTAGGGAAATGTTGAATCATGGCTGGGAGATGAAATATCACTTCAGGGAGATGCAGAGTGGCATGTTCCTAGCATATACTTCAACCCAGAGAAAACAATCATTTGTTTCACAGGTGAATAAATAGGCACTTCCTTGACCAAACCCAGCCATCTAGCAGAGGGCATTGCTATCACTGAGAGTTTCATTACAAGCAAAAAATGGTGCTTGTTACCACTAATGGAAAAATCTCATGGGTAGACATACAGAAATTCTGTGTTGCTCTCAGACGCTTGGATTATCATGGCTTTGGAAAGGGGTTCTCTTCATGCAGCACCTGCTTTGGGATGGAAACCTCCACGTGTTGCCACAGAAAATTACATACATGGTCTTGAATACCTCAGCTGTAGCTTTGCCACAGACATAGGGAAATAAGCAGATGACACATATTTCTAGGACAATTAGATTGTAGGAGAAATGGCTTTAAAAAGTTGGGGATTTTTTCCTACTACATTTTCCACTGTATTTTCTCTGGAATTTGAAAAAAAAAATTTAGCTCTATTTGTAAGATCAGTGGGATAGTGCAAATATCAGAAATTTCAGTTTAGGGATGAGATTTCTTGCTCTGTTGTCAGCTGTCAGCACCAGCAAGGACATCAAAAGACCAAACTGTGTAAAAGATAAGAAAGGAAATTCTCCTTTCTGTTGCAGCCATAAGGCTTAAATGAAGAAACTGGGAAGACAGCTGTGACCTTTCTGCTGAGGTGGTCTCCTTAAATTCATTTATCTCATTGCCATGATCCTTCCACATGTCACCATGAAGAATGCAAAAAGGGAGCCAGAATGTATTCTGCCATCCTTTTCCTGTGTTGGTGGTGCTTTGGGCTATACAATTTACTTCGGATCTTTGCTGGTTTAGGTCTCAGTTGAGGAAATTATGAACTATCTTTCTTGAGAAGGGATGATATTTCCTTTAATTTAAATAGCTTTGAGCAAACAAGTACCAATTTGGATATGCTTTCCCATTTAATATTAGAGTGATTTATGCTTTCGAGCAACCCTTCTGCTCTCCTGTTTATATGCCCTCCAAGCTCATTTTTTAGCTACAGTTAATCACACTGAAGCAAAACATAACTCACAGAGAGAGGATGTTGGCCAACTTTGTAACTTGGGCTACCGTGCTGGATGTCAGCTCTGCCGCTAAAAATAACTACCCTCAGACAGGTGCCTCCCCTGGCCAGCAAAATCTAATGCTACTTTTTAAAGTCCTGGCTAGCAGAAGCCTTGGAAGGGAAGAAATCCTTTAACATTTGGAGGGAGAAGGATTGGTATTCCCAGGCCAGGAATTCAAAGCTGTTTGTTTGAAGTATTGATGGACAAACTGCCTGGACATGAAGAAAACAGCAGTGGCTCAGAGCACTTTGCCCTTCTACCCTGGTCACAGTTTGGGTTGGGAAATGGCAGCCTGAGTAATTTCTGATCTGTAAATGCTGTTGTTTGCTGTACAGCAAAAGAAAGTCCATCTGTAGCTCTAGAAAACAGCTCAGTGATAGGCAGATGGGACTCAGAACCAAGGAAGGAGCAGGACAAATGTTTTTTGCCATGCCCTTTGTTCTGCACAAAAAAATATTTTCATCTTCTTCAGACCAAAAAACCCATCCCCTATTTTAGCTGTGCAAACCTACACACCATCAGACCCAGAGTGAGACCTGTACCTTCAGTTTTTGGTGACTGAAGAAATGAATAGAGAAATGTGAGAGAAGTAGTTTGTGAGCAATGGAGAAAATACCTGCAAAGTAGTTTTTTCTCTATGAGCTTGGCAGTTGGACATGGCACTGCATCCATCTGCAACAGGGACTCACTTGGTTAAAAACACCCAGTGTTTTAGCAATGTAGTTGGCAATACATAAAAAATGGTGTTTAACTGCATTGGCTGGTCCCAGTGAGCCACAGGAGAGGGGAACTGGCCAAGGGTTTCGCTTTCCTGGGAGATTTACACTAAACAGCTCAGCTGCAGCAGCATCCTGCTGGAGCAGAGCTGTGGTTAACCCTGCTGAGCACCATGCCTGGGGTTACAGGATTGCTTTCAGGATGGAAGCGAACCTGAAAAACCAACAGCTGTTGCAGAGATGTGGGGACATTACAGATATGATCTCTCTCCATCCTCTCTAGATGCAAAGGTCTGCTTAGTAATACACCATTTTTCTGCATGGTTTTTAACCCACTGGGGTGAGAAATTTTCCCAGCTGGTGGGATATAGGTATCCCCGGAAACTTGTCAACCCCGTGAGGGAGTGAACAAGTAGTTTCAGCAAACAGAAAGTATCAGGTTTCTCACACCTCCCAAAGACACCCCAGCTATGTGCTGCAGCCCTTCCACCTGCACTGCCAGACTGGGGGAGAAAGCAAAGGAACAACCCAGGTCCAGCAGAGCAATCTCATTTCCAATAACCCATGTGCTCCTCATTCTTGAAGTGTCCTTTGCTCCTTTCAGGCGCTGAACCAAATCCAACTGGATTTTCAGGGTTCAGCTGTTCCCAAGCTCTGCACCCACTGTTGGAAATGCAGGGAATTCAGGTTCATGGGTCTGGGAGAGCAAGCAGGAATCGTCACATCTTGCATGACTTCTATATGCTTTGTGCCAAATTATTCACACTTTGTTCTTCCTTTTTAAAACACTGGGCAAAAAAACCTCAGACAAGTAGCTCTAAGTCCTCCTTTTCCTCCAGGTCTGGGGAGAGGAACAACAACACCTGAGAGTCTATAGAGGTGAAGTTTTTCCTGTGGTTGAGTCCTGAGGCCAAACACATCATCTGAAGGATACAAAAGCTACGGACTGTAATTTTCTAGCAATTATAATTTCACACATATTTACCTAAGGACAATTCTGAAAAACAAGAAAAGTGACAAGTAAATAAATTATACTTCTGCCTTCCCTTGAAAAGCAATGTAGATGCTTTTCAGATAGCAAATACGTTGAAAAACAGGAAAATAACTTTAAGTTAGAATGTATCTCTTTAAAAGGAGACATCATTTCAGATAGTGATGTAAGAGGTAATTTAAAAATTGCCAAGTATAGGAAAGGCACCAGTTTCTTTGTAGAGATGCAATTAATAGAAAAGGTTTATTAAGATTGCCACAAACCAATGGACAGGAGTCAATATATGGTTGACAATGCCAATATTCCTGCTCAGCATAGGTATAATTTTTCTTTGATATTGAACTGAAAAAGTAGATTTAAAATAGATACTAGGAAAAAATTCTTCCCTTTGAGGGTGGTGAAGCACTGACACAGGTTGCCCAGAGAAGTTGTGTCCTATCCCTGGAAATATTCAAGGCCAGGATGGATGGGGCTTGGAGCAACCTGGGATAGTGGAAGGTATTCCTGCCCACGGCAGGGGGATCAGAACTAGATGATCTTTGAGGTCCCTTCCAACATAAACCATTCTATGATTTTATGATTTATGTTACCCTTGTTATCACTTTCAAGCTTAACATCATACAAAATCATACAAAATAGAGATAATACTTTACTGTTTCTGAGCAGATCACCTGGGCTTATAGGCGGTGACAAGAACTTCAATGAAATACAGAAAGTGAAGCCATAATCATCAGCTGCTGCATTTTCTGGTTTTTTGGCAGGGAGTTATCCAATCAGCACTAATTGTTACCTGTCTTAACAGAACATACTTTTATCAGTGTTTTGACACTGGATTTGGTACAAAGTCAGTGTTGTCCTATGCAACTGCTCCAAATTAGGTCACCTAAAGAATACAGCATCTGTGCAATAGTCCAGGTCACGCAGCTATTTGTGGAATGGATACTGTACAGTCTTTGTGAGTGCATGATATATGAACTGTATGTATTACCTTGATAAATTGTTTTTAAATATTTCCTTCTTTTTATTAATTGAAGAGGAAACTCATGCATCAATGACATTTTTATGCTGGTTTACACATAAATTATTTCCCTGTGATGTTCATTTTTATTATTATTGCCGATATTATAGCAAATGCATTTTTTTTGCCTTGTAAACAAGATTTTGCTTACAGCTAATGAAAAGAAGAGAAGTTAATCACGTTGAAATAATAGGTTTAAAAAGGTAATTCAGTAATGTTTGGCTGATGTTTAATCTTCCCCAATAGAAGCCATGCTGAGAGAAATGACAGAAATTCTGCTTTTGTAATTAAACAGTATTCATCACCAGCAGGGCAGCTGAAGGAGAGCTAAAATACTGCAGTGCCTGCTGACTCCTGGCAAAGCCTTCCAAGCAGGGACTTCAAGGTTTGTTAAGTGACAGTGGTGGCTGCAAACCTTGAAAATAAAGAGCATCATCACAGCTTCCAGTGTAAGAATTTGACGATGTGGGTCGCTTCACTGTTTTTCCAGGAGGAAGTGAAGCTTTTCCTGAGCCCATTATAGAAGGTGCCCTCCATCAACTGTGCCTGAGAACAACATCCACCTCTCTGCAAGAGCACAGAAACAATCACCCAAGAAACATCTAGGGGCATTTTTCCCACAAAAGCCCAATGTCTCACTGTTACATGTTTTTCTGAACATGATCCTTAGCCAACCATTCTGAATCTATCATCTCTAGCTTCAGGTCTGACTTCTCCTCCTTAGCACTTTTGAAAGAAATCCAGCAGTGGAGAGGACCCAAGAGTTCAAATCCCACAGGGGCGAGCAGAAAGATCAGAAGGCTTTGGAGCTGGTCCACCTCTGAGTCCCTTGCCATAAGTCAGCTGTACAAGCTTTTCCCATGCTCGAGGAATCACTTGGTTCCCAGCCACTTGAAAGCCCAGTAGATTTTTTGGGTTTGTCTTTAGGCTTATTTCTGCTCAGAAGCTGAACAGGCAATTTGCAAGCCCAGTGGGCAAATGGTGTTTAGTGTGTGAGCTCTGAATGAAAGTTACATTTCCTTTTCTCCCCTTTGTAGTTTGAACCTCCAGCAAACTTCCCCCTGCAGCTCTGGAAAATATAAACAATCCCTTCGCTGTTAGAAGCCAGCATGACCACGCTTTGATTTGTGATTTTCTAGGGAAGAACTGTATCATCCCTCAATGGGAAGACCTGCATGTTGGAGTGGCAGAAGCAGGTCAGTCTCAAACAGCATCTAATTAGGCAGATTTCTGTTGTTTAGCCAAGCAGATGTATCCATCACTGAACATTAAGATGCTGCATCATCTAGTTATAACAGCTTCCAGTCCTTAAAAGTGCAGAAATAGGAAATCTCCTTTGCTTAACCCATGCAGCAGTGATCCCTTCCAAGGTATCAGTAAGAAAATTAATCAAGTAGCTGAGAATGAGCTGCTTCAGTCGTTCCTCAGCTTTGGTGCCTGTGTTTAAAGAATATCCTAACAAAAAGAAACTATAAAAATGCTTGATCTTTTCCCCAGGCAGGTTTTCAGTCTCTCCCAAACCTTTTAAGGTCAGATTAACTTTTTCTCAAAGAATTTTAAAGGTGATTAGATATACACTGTATTTGATGAAACAAGAAGTCTCTTCCAACAGGGGCCCAGCTCATCAGTCCCTGTAGAGTCCTGCTTCAAGTGCCAACAGGAGCCACTTCAGCAGCATAAGGAGACAATTATCTGCCTACAAACACCAAGCCCAGGCTTTTCCTCAAGTCACGCTGCAGCCAAAACTCACTGGTGCCTGCCTTTCACTGGGAAATGGCCAAACAAACTCTGTGTTGCATCATTCCCATTATATTCATACGTCAGGATTCCACATCCCACTGTTAACACCATGTCCCAAGGTCCAGAACAATACTTAGAGCTTCCTAGAGGTGACCTACATTTTTATCCAGTAGGACTGGTTAAGACCATGTGCTCTTGGTCTGCCCCATCACCCTCATTTACATTTTATAGTAAACTGATTCAGAGTGTTGCATGCCCTAACTCCAGTATTTAGTACCACACTCACCTGCTCTCACAGGTAACTGTATCACCTCCATAGTCCTACTGGTAAAAAATCATTTTCTATGTCAGTGCATTAATACTTTCAAACATTTTTACCATGTGGCTTCAGCTTTCAAGTCTCATGCACCTTCCTGCAGTTTGGGATAGTTTACACCCAGAAGTCACAGCAGTTTAAGTAAGGATGATCCCTTGTGACCTATATAGTCATTAGGCATCTGACCAAGGTCTCACAGGATACAACAACTTTGCTAAACAAGAACCCACAGTGTGTCATGGGAAATGTAGGCTGAACAGAGCAGGGGAGTTTAATGAACAGAAATCATTTGCCTAATACACACCAACCCCTTTCTAAATCAAACAATTTTATTCCATTCCAAATGCTTTATTACATTCTATTGTTTGTGAAAAGTCTGGATTTTCTGTGGAAGAATTTTCTGCTTCTCTATTTTTATAAAAATGAAAAAATGAAAGTTTATTTTTTCCATCAGTTCAAAGGGACTGACTGAACTGAGCATTTGCAGTGACTGTCCTTACCTAAAACTATCAGCATCAGCCCAATAACCTGCTTTGAGAATCACTTGAACTTAGTGCATAAAGGATTTTTTTTTAACAGAGTGCTACGTCTTATTAAGTTTTTACAAAGTTATGAAGATGTTTTTATTGAGGAATGTTTGCAAGTTTCAGATGGCTGGCAGATGTGTTAAAGAACATATGATTCAAATAGAAAACCTTTCTTTTTATTGCTGAAACACTAATAAGAGTGCACTTTAATATGCCTTAATGTGTTACTCTTTAATTGACAGCAGATGTTTCCTGAACAGCGTTTTTTAAAAGACGTGCCACACTTCAAAACAAGCAGAAATAAAGACTTACTGTACATACAAGAGCTTCCAAAAACAACGCCATCTCTTGCCAATAACTGTTTATAAAAACAGCATTCTGGATTATTTGAAAATCAATATTAAGTCCCATGGAATATGTCAGAGTAAATCTGATGTTATTTCAACAGAACCTTAGCACAGCCAGTGTTCAAGGTCTCCTTTTCTTTCCCTCCAGTCTCCAAAATGGGAACCATCATCTAGCCCTTTGATGTTGGATCAGGAGAGAATGAGCAAAAGGCATCATGTCAGTGGGAAGCCAAGTACCCATCTACCTGGTCAGACAGAGAAATCTTCCAGCAGAACCATTACACCCCTGAAAGCTCACTTGAGAAGCATGAAAATTACTTTTCATATTTACATGTAAAATACTCCAAGATTTGGAACCTCCTCATACCCCATCTGTTGATGTGATGTCAAGGAGACAGGACAGGCTGGTCCTTTGACATGTGGATTCTACAAAGCCAGGCTATAAATGACAAGGGATTGTCATCAATATGAACAGGATTGCAAGTATATCTATCATCATAGAACAGAAAAAGAGAATGTTTTCCCTCTTTTTCTTGCCAAAGTCTTGCTCTAACTCTAAATTAAAGCAGGTATCAAGGTGTCTCATAGCACACAGAGACCTTCACAGGAATGGTGCTTTCACCATTCTCAGTACCATCCCAAGTACTGAAAATTTGTAAATCTGGCTATTGCTGGAAATGAGTGTGATTGCAGTGGGCTAGAGAAGGCTCGAGTTACGGAAGAAAAAAAAAAAAAAAAGAATAATGCAGCTCCTTCTCCTTCCAAAACCCCTTGGCAATCTGGACCACATTTTACAGTTCTGGTCTCATAAATTAAGTCTTACCCAGTGCTGCTGTCATTGGTGTCACTGCAAACCCTTCAGCAGGTCCTGTGTGACACAGGACAGGCCACAGTCAATCTGGGCATCCCCTCTGAAGAGCCTGACTTCAAATGCTCTCAGGTATCAGCAAAAGTCAGACATGCTCAGGTGCTAAAGGAGGAGTTAATCTGAAGTAATATTATTTCCTCTTCCTTTGAAAGTTTAATAACACTTTTATTTCTTTTGCCTTAATTTTTGGGATATTTCCACTGTATGTTGTTGCAGGACAGGTCTAGGGTTGTAAAGCACACATCATTGTGCTGAATCCAAGTGAGATGAGACTCCTGCAGGGCAGGGGAGATGGTGCCTCAGGGACACCCAAGCTCCAGGCCGCTGGTTTTGGGGTGAAGGCAGCTCTGCAGGAGAAAGACCGCACATGTGGATCCCCCGAACATTTTTTGCAGACAGAGTGGCTGCAAAGGCAATGAATATAAAATTAATCATCAGCACAAGGCAAACCAGAAAAATAAGAAAAAACATAGAATTTTATTATCTTCACAAAAGGAGAGAGGTGAACATAATCGAATTATTGATGGGTAGAGATCAGAGGACAACAATCCTCTGTAAGCACAGATTCAGCCTTGCCAACCTCAGGAGGCCTACTGATGTCCTGGGAAAATAAAACTTGCAGGATTTACTGCTTTTCTCCCCAAACCCACCCAGAAGCAGCCCTGAAACTCCTCATCCCTCCTCCAGGGTGTGTGCCGGGCCCTGCGTGGCTGTTTGATGTGTGTGTGATGGGAACACACTGGGCTCCCCAAAGCCTGCTGTGAGCTCCGATCTGTGGTAACAAATGACAGAATCTTTAAATACAGCCAAGCTGTGGTCAGTGTTTATTTATTTTTATTATGTAAACAACCCATCACTTTGGGTTATTACAGTTTAGCTTTAAAGGCATTTGATCATTTAAAATTACTTCATGTTATTGGACTTTTTTTAAAAAAACCCTGTTAAAATACTAAGTAATTGACAGTGTTTTTTTGTTATTCTGCTTATAAAATACAAATCATTAGGGCAATAAATATTATTCATTTAGAACTTATGCAAACCAAATGTTTTCTTCCTTAAAATATCCATAAAAGTGAAGTTTTATCTTCCATCTGGCAATGCCTCTTATGCCAAAATGTTCTGAGTGGAATTGCATTAATAAGAAGACATCAAGAGAAATATGTTACTTGTATCCTTTAATACGCCTTTGTAAACTGAGATACACGTTGGCCTTCTATCAATAAGCATCTCTACCTGTGGGGTTTGAGAAGGATTAATAGAGAAGAACCATTATAGGATGAAAGGACAGAGCATGCTGGGAGAAAAATGAAAATCAAACATCCACCAGTGCATACACTTCCTTCCAGGATAATATTTAGATTTTATTTTATTTTCTTAATTTAAATATATATATAAAAAAATAAAACGTTTAAGCTGGTTTTAGATAGCACACATCTGCACTGCAATAAGGCCATTTTCAAAAGTACAGCTCTCAGTGGGATATTTATTTAATTCGTATTGGTTTTGGACCTCAGCCTATAATGAGAAAAGATATGGGCACATGCTAGAGACGGTGGCTGCAACTGGGACTTTTTTGAACATTAAAGTAGAAAAAGCCTTTGCATGTAGGAAGGGTTTAGTGAAAATTCAATAACTTCTGCTTCAGACACTGTGCTTCAGAGCACTAATAAAGACAACAGAGAACTGGTGCAGAAACGGAATTCATGACCAAGCTGCCTGGAAAATGCCAGCCAGATCTGGCAGGCATTCCCAACCTTTCTCTCTCTGGATACTTTTCAGCTTTCTGGTCAATTTGATTTTGAATCAAATTTCCAATCCCCCCACATTAGTCACATTTGAGGTGTGCAGGGGTGGTCTCTCTGCGGGTGCATCTGACTCCATACATCCCTTTCTGTGTTGGTCAAACACATGTTCCAGGTGCTACCATCCCAAACTGAGTTGAAACAACTGCCAAACACACTGGTACTTGTGCCAAGCTGCCTTTGCAACCTCCCAGATACAGCCACAGCATCACCACTTGCCCATTGCACAAACACTGATGGTTTTGCACCAGATTCAGCAGTTTAGAGAGAGATTTAGCACATGGGAGAGGGCAGAAGGCTTTCCCCAGGAGGTTGGGAGTCAGCAAGGTCTGTAGACAATCCATGAGGTTTTTTCCATAAGTCCTACTGCTGCACAAACCAAAACTAGAAGTGAAGTGGGGAAATGCTGGTCATCCAGAGACTGTACATCATTTCCCTACTGCTCTATTGTGAATCTTACCTATTTTGCTGCACCTTAGGGCCCAATTCAATGACTAAAATTGATTTTTGGTACTTCAGTGGCCATGTGTGGGAACCAGACGTATTATTTTTTTATTGAATGCAACCCTTAGAGCTCTGGCTCACAAGCTCTCTTCAGTACAGTGTAATAAAGTAATACCAACATTTCCCAGCTCTCCATAACTTCATTACTCTGCGTCTCTTTGGGACACTATTGCTTCTTACCCATACTCTTTCATGGATGGTGGGTTTCTTGTCTGATGCTAAGTCTGAAAACCTCTCTTCCTTTTCTGTGTGTGTGTGTGTGTGAGCTGACACACACGTGTGCACACTCTCTTACATATGCTCAGCATTAGCTATCATACTCTGCCAAGAAAATAAAGCATCCATGTACCAGTCAGAAAAATGCACTTGACTTTCGAGGAATTGTTTTCATTAAAGCAGGATCAGGACCTGCCTGCAGACCCAGAAGTGTGAATGGAAACAATTTCCCTGCTCAGGAATCTCAGCTGACATGCAGCTGCCCTAGTTCTGTGTTCCTTTCAGTTATGTCTTCCCTGAAATCATAAATAGTCCCTAAAGTCCACAGAAAACTCACAGTGAGATGTTGCACAGAGCTGACATCCTATTTGGAGTACCAGCCTAGGAAGCCACCAGCACGTCCTGTGCTTTACCTGTGATGTGTCTCCCACATCCCCGGCTGATTTTGCATATCTCCCTCACCTGGGGCAGAGGATTTTCCTGCTCTGTTTCTGTAATTCCAAGCATGACTGTGCTTTGAGCAGCTGGAGCACTCCTGCACTCCAGGCATGCAGCCATAATGATGAGCAATTGTGGGAGCACACAAGATATGTCACTTCTGTGATATCCTTAAATGTACTTCCCTCTCTTTCCTGCTACATCCTTGAGGAAAACTGGGATTAATATCCAGAAAGTTACTGTAAATTTCTGTCTAAAATCAAATGTTAGGGGAAGCAATAGAAAGTTATAGCTGGAAATATGTTACAAATGTTTAGTGGTTGATTTTCCAGCACATTGAGCCCTTTCCTCCCTTCCCAGCACTATTGAAATCAATGAGTATTTTTTTGAAAATCAAATCTGGGTTAATGACTAAGGGCTTTTAAAGATGGAGCAGTTGAAGCAGTGATTACTGGGGCAAGAGGAAATCTCCTGCAGGTATTAGTCTTGCAGGACGGCAAGCCAAAGGTTACTGTGGCGCTCGCGATGTGGAACGATGATGAAATACTATGGGAAAAGCAAGTCCCCCAGCTACAATGTATGCATTTGGTGGTCATGGCTATGCACCACTTGTGATCAATGGGTGTAAAGTCAGGGTCAGGGCTGCAGCAGCCGGAGATGCTGGTGCTTTGCAATCTACCCGGGCCCCAACTAAGGGGCTGAGTTTCCACAATTCATTTATCATAAACCAGCAATTTGCAAATGTTAGCACTTTTCCCACGCATCATGAGCCCTGATGGACTTTAATAAAGGGGAGAGAGAGAGAGAGACAAGAAGAGAGAGGGAAGAGAGAAAGAAAACCTACATAATTAACTAAAGTTCTTATAATGGCTTTAATTGGGAAAATGTTACCTTTTTGGAGGTAATTGCTGCAGGTTTTCATTCGTTCTCTAGTTTCTGGTGTTTTACATTGGTTTCACATCAGTTAATTAGCCACTTGTCTCTCTTGGTGGGGTTTTGCACCTTTCTTTTTTTACCCTTATGGCTGTGTGGGAATGATTTTGCAGTTTGCTTGATTCAGACAGCCATTAATTTGGTTACTGCACTGCTTTTAAGCTAAAGGTCTCTAAAGGGAAGGGGTAACAATAAAGAATAAAACTGTAAACAAAGTTGAAAACACGAAAGTGAGAATGTACAAAACCCCAGTTGTGCAGATTCATAGGTAAGTGCTCATAAGAGTCACTGGCAGGTGTCACCAGACAAATTCCACCCCTGCAAGCTCTGAGGAATTCCTGCTCTGGGTCTGACCCATCTCCAGTCTATAAATGGGTAGACATGGCTGAAAGAATGAAATCTATGGATAGAAGAAGGAACAAGAGTTGACACTTTTCACTAATATCAGTGACAACATCACTTTAACATGATTTTCCAGGTGTCTTTTCTCTAAAGGCTCATATTCTTCTCAGAGAGAGCAATAATAGAGGTTTCAGTGATAGGGACAAAAACTTCAGAGCTGTGATTATCAGATTTTCTCCTAGTGTTTTGGGAAGAAGTTGATCATCTCATTGAGAGAAGAAACCAGAAAATTTAGATCAGTTTGAATTGTTTTTCCTGTCTCACGCAGCTCTAACAGTTCATCTACCTGTCTGCATCCCTTCCCACAGCATGACCCTGCTTTGCAGTTCTCAGGGTTTTCTTCTCTGGTGTTTTTCTCTCTTCTTCACTAACCTCACAACACTTCAGTAGTTTTCCTTTCCTACCTACCATGTGCTCCAAAGAGCTGATAGGAAGAACTGTGATTTTCTACCTCATAGATGTAGTGCCAATATCATCTATTAGAAATGAGGGGAAGGGCCTGGTGGATGGAAAGCCCTTAAAATGTCACATCCATCTATTCAGCCAGTAGGAAATTTCTTCTTCTAAATACCCCAGAGAACCACCTTGGACTGCTGGTTACATCAAAGCCAAGCTCTGTCTTTGGGGCTTGATGCTCTAAAATATTTGATGGCATTGTAAACTTCTATGTCATTATTGCCCATTACACTCCTGTGTGAATAAACAAGAAAGAACAAAAGCAAAGTTCCTGTGAAAAACATTGTAAAAATGGCACCTCCCCCACTGCTACCTGCTCTCCTCTATTCCTTCAAGATCCATGAATATTAGAAGTAGGAGGTGCCTACAGGAAAAGGAGACAAGGTCTAGTTCCACTCTCTGGAAGGGCTCTGATCCGTGGACCATGGCACTCAGGGAGCATTGATGTCAGTCCCATGAAATGACACCACCTTGTAGCAGCCATTAGTATTAAATGAAGCAATTGACTGCTCTTGTTGGCTCTGGGGAGGCTTCTTGGTGGCCTGGCCCAGCAGAAGTGGGGATCTGGGCTTGCACACCTCACAATTCCCAGCAAAAATGGACTTGTGCAGCCTGACCAGTTTGTAACCGTTTTTAACTATAATTCAATCCTAGCATCGTAAATCTCAGAAAATGTCTCATCCTTTTACAACATGCTTAAACTTATATTGCAGCTTGCTTAAACCTTCTTATTCAAAAATACAGTTGTGGGGTTATTTTATTCCCTCATTTCCAAGCCTGCCACATATGCCAGCCCAACCAGCTTCTGCATTTAGAAGAGCTCAGAACAAACTCATCTTGCAAAACTACAATCCCTCTGCTGTTGCTCAATTCCAAGAGTTATCAACGGAAAACTACCCAAACCATGGAGACAGCAGATGAGACCTCAAAAACTGGCTAGACTGATGTTTCCTTGGAAATCCTTGAAGGTGCAAATTTCTCACTACCAAATCCCTCTTGCCAATTAGTGTCTGTGCTGGTCATGGTGGTCCTCACATGATGCCATTAGCACAGGGCTGAAGCATCTCCCCACCTCCTTTCCAGCTCAGGCAATGGCCCGAGGTGGTGCTGGATGTGAAATGAACCCCTCTCACATAGTAGCTGAGCAGTGCATATCTCTTAGTACATCTTTCCTTTAACACATCTCTTTTTTTTTTTTTCATGACCTACTGCCAAAATCTCTATGCTAATTTTTCTGCCACCATCCATGCCATGCAAGAAAAGTGTCTTTGTTAACACATTTAGGGCCTGCTTTTAATTTCTACAGTATTCCCTTTAATAACAATGTCTAATTAAAACATCTGTTAAAAAGTCTGTAACATTAACTTTACAGGGAGAATTTAATAGAATTATATTTGAATTGCAGCCATTTAACGGTTTTCCTAATTAGGCTGTTGAGTTTTTATTTTTTTTAACAAAAACATTACACAAATTAAAATCAGGCCCAGTTTTTTATTATTATTATTACAACACAGAGTGTGGTCAAAGAAAGGCAGGCAGTATGTGATGGTGTGCGAAGGGTGAAAAAAAACCAATGTGTCAGCTGGGGATTGAAACACTAAAATGCAAAAAATGAAACAAATAAGAGGAGATTCTTGAAAGGGGGAGGGGACAAAGAGACCAGCAGGGAAAAAATTCTCTGGCCTTTTATTTGTATGATTTATTTGCAAACGAGTCCCTGTGGGTATCTCCCCATTTATCTATCCCCATTCCCTTCCACCTTTCTCCTCTCCTTCAATCTCACTTGTCTGGATCCAGGAGGAAAGAGGGGAAGAAGCCTTGGAAAAAATTTCAGAAGCTTGGATAGGTTTGTTACTCGACACAGGTTTTCTGCAGATCCTTTCATAAAGCTGCGCTTTTTCTGCAGAACTCTGCGCTGATTGACTGATCCACTTGCACAAAGTACAGAAACATGGAACATTTAGTACTCTTGGGAGCAGCTTCATTCCTGGGCTTTCAAATGCAGGATTTTTCAAATATTTTTTTAAATAGAAAAAACCACGGATTGAAATTTTAATTGGAGAGGAAACAGATCTTCCTGTTTGCATAGAAACTTCTACTGTTCATTCTTAACTTGTTCTAAACCAAAATGAAAACTAACAGGAAAAAATCATATATCACATGAAGAAGATATATAGCAATTGCTTTTAAATCACACATTGCAACCCTCAATTTGATCACACCGGGATAAGGTATCTCTCAATTGAACTCTCTTTTTTTCTCTCTCTTTTCACAGAAGAGTGGTGCTTTTCCAATGAGACAGGGCCATTTTTATGTTCAGAGTGAGATGCAGGAAAACAATGCGATTTTACTCTTCAGCAGGCTCTGACAGTTGGATACTTAACTCCTACTGATCTAAACTATCAAAATCTCTTTTTGTTTCCCAAGAAAAACTGGAAATCTCATTGGGAGCAAGTTCATCAAAATACTTCTTTTGTTCTAATCTGCAGCAAATCCAACAAGGAACACAACTTCCCTCAAGGAATTGTCAGTATGGCACAGGCCAACCCCAGACAGAAAGGGCAGACTTAATAGGGAAAAAATAACAAAAAAATACTCACAACAAAAACCAAGAAATTCATTAACACTCACTCAGACATGCAGGACACTGGTGACAACTTTAATCCCCTTTTCTCTGCCATAATGCATTGGGTTTGTGGATTTTGGACTTATAATATGAGTTAAAGTCAGTTTGGGTCTTGTGGCAACCATCTAAACTCTTCCAGCACAAATATCTGTTCTTTGCTGGCTGTGAAGAGTCTCTCTTTTTAACCAAATTATCCACTTCAGGCCCATGTTTCTGCACCCTACCATTCTGCTTGTTTTTTCTTTGCAAGGGAAGACGCTGAACTGAACTAAAATGTAAAAACCAGTCCAGGGGATGGACTCCATTCTCTACACTGTCACAAAGCAATCCCCCAGTTCCTGCAACCTCTACAGAGTCCCTCAGAGGACATCCTACAAAAATGGCTTCCTTCACAAAGATGGGAATTTATAGGGTGATTTGTGGGCTGCCTCCCATAAACATTGGTGTTTATGTGCAGAGTCACAAGGGCTCTGCAATTGCCCCATCCAAGAATGAGCTTCAGGGAGCTTTGCAGGACAGGGTTATACACAGCAATTACCACAGGACTGTGGTCAGTGTGGGTTTTTTGTGTACTTAGAGCTCAGGGAATAAAGTTGTTTTGGAACAAATCCTCAAGAATCTGCTTGGGTGTTGGTGTGGAGAGGACATTTGGGGAGTTTCAAATGGCATTATGCATTTGTGGAGTGCAAATTACAGTTCAGTGTGTGGGCATACTTGATTGGACAATCTTTCAGTTGATGGGTTCTTCTGTTCAATTACTATTAAAATTCATCAAATGGAACAGAGTGGTTTTAATGCCCATAATTGTTGTACAAAATGCTCTTAATTGGTCTTACAAATGAAGCTGAAGAGCAAGATCAAACTCCATTGAAAATGAATCTGTCTTTCCACTGAAGAGTTCAAGAGTCACTTCGAAAATCCATTTCACGGGGAAGTGTTTAGCCAATTCCAATTCTAGTTCGTTTTGTGTGGCAGTTTTTATTTGCTTATTTTGGCCTCTCATATGCAAATGAAACTGCCAACTTTTGAACTTGGTTCCACGTGCTCCCTCTTCTTGTAAATCCAGTGCTGCAGTCAGACAGTAGCAGGCAAATATCAAATCCCCCTCAGGTGCATTTTGGGTGAAATGAGAAGTCTGGCACGTGGGCAATGGGAGGTGAGGAGCCAGCAGGTCTGTTCCATGCTACTTCTGGTAGAGGAGCCAGTTTGAGCAAGTCTTGCCAACCTCTGCCTGGCGATTTCTGTGTGGGAGAGGGAGTAAATTTTACCTTAGAATGGTAAAAGGGGAGGCACTATGAGAGACAGGGGAATGAGAGGAAGGTGAGACTTTCTTGTGCTACTTTTGCCACCAAATGCATCATAAGCTGGAACTACAGGTGATGAGGTCCTGGCACAGATTGCCCAGAGAAGCTGTGGCTGCCCCATCCCTAAAAGTGTTCCAGGCCAGGTTGTACAGGGCTTGGAGCAACCTGGGAGAGTGGAAGATGTCCCTGCTCATGACAGGGCTGTTGAAACTGTGGGATCTGTAAGGTCCCACTCCACTTGAATCATTCTATGATCTATGATTCTGTGATGGAACGTGTTGGATTTAATCACTAGACCCAGAGTGTCATGAGCTGAGATTTAATTCTATCCTTCATCTCTCTTAAGGATTCCAGATGAAATCCTCTCTCTAGACCCTCCTCAAAGCCACCCTTTCTCTTCCTCTACCCCTCATCCCAGCCAAAAATTTCCTAGTTTCCACCATCGATTCTGGAAAGCACAGCTTATTGTTCATGCTGCTTCTGTCAGTTCTTTTCTGCTTTGTCTACTCTCAAAGAATTAAAAAGAGGGCTCAGAGGGGATCATTCCTCTTTGTACGGTGAGTAAAGACCTTTCTGTGGCACCTCTCCATGGAATGAAGTGATGGCTGGGGAAGAAGAGCAAATCAGAACTGAAACAGGAGGGGGAAAAAAAAAGAAAGAAAAAAAAAAGAGACAAATCTACACACTACTGTCCCAAATCCATTTAAAAGATATAAATCCCTCCCAGTGTTCCTGACTTGTTACCAGGATATGTTATTCACACACACACATACACAGAAACACACTGACTCTGTCATCATTAATCTGCTGAGGGTGTGTGTGAAAGAAATTCATCCCGGCAGCTACTGGGGATAACAGGGGAGCTGTGCACAAGCATCATGCATGTGTGTGCTCCCCTACGTGCTTGGGAGCAGGTAGCTGGGGTAAAACAACCGAGCCTAATTAAACTGAAAGTGTAAATAAATAGAGCAGAATTTTAGATTACATCCAACAAAATTGGAAAAGGTCATGGACAAGGCTGTATTTTTTTTAAAACCTACTACCTCTATTTATTAAATGTGATTGCTTCATACACACTCAGCACTAATTGGATTGCAGGTTATTTTGTTTTTATGCAGGAGTGGAAGAGACAGTAGAATAGGGGAAGGTGAAATGGCGTCAGTTTTGTCCTAAAATAGTGTGTTAGTCAGCATCCCGATCTTTTCTTTTTCTTTCCCCACACAAACCCTGAACAAAATGTCTTGATGTTTTGGTCTGGATTTGTGTTGCAGATAAGCAGTTCCATTGTGGTCCCATCCTCTTGTGCTTCTGGGATGTATTCGTGTGTGTGTGTGTGTGTGTGTGTGTGTGTGTGCATGTACAACCAGTGTATGTCTGTGACGCTGATTGCAATTAAATCTGGGTTCTTCCACATATATATATCCTTGTCTGTGTAGGCTGAGTGGTTCAGGTGCATATTTTAAGTCATCCAGTGAAACCATAAGGAAATGAAGGAGTTGTGCAGCCAAAGACCAGCAATTTAAATTTTCTCTGTTTTAAAGAAGGCACAGCAAGGACTTCCCTTTGAAAGTCACATCTGAGGAGGCTGCAAAGGTTTGAATAGAGCATCCGAAGCCAATGCCAAGAGGTGTGTGAGACCCTTCTTTCACCGCCTGGTGACTACAGAATGAAGCAGAAAAGAGAAGCAGAATTGAGCAAAGCCATGTAGGAAGGTATTCCTGCCTGTGCCTCACCTTCCTTTAATTCACAGGACACGGCACAGGGCAGAAAGTGGGGCCCTCAGGGCCACGGCTGCTTTTATCTCTGCCGACCCCCTGGTATTTCGTGCTGCTCAGCACTGGGTGTCAGCGGGTGTGATGAGAGACACCCACACACTCTCATTGTCAAACAACGGCGCCCTTTCATCTCCCTGTCCAGGGAGGGACATCCCTGGGACCGCTTTGTCTTGTGGAAGACGGCTTCCTTGCCCCGCCTCTCTCTCCCTCAGCTTCCCCAAGCTGGAAAAGATAAAAACAACCCCAAAGCCTTAAAGCTAAGGGTGGGTGTGAAACAGAGCTGGCAGGAAAAATCAGAGTTAATTGTTGATGAGGTTGATCGATGCTTGGAGCCTAACGTCACCCATCCCTTGCTGGCTGGGTGACACTGAAAAGTCTCCTTTTGGGGGGAAAATCTTGCCTAGAAAGGGCAAGTTGCTCTCATCAGCCTGACTCCTCGCTCCTGAGCTGGGCTGGGCTCTGCTGCTCCAGGGATCTGCTGGAGAAGCTGGGACAGAGCAAGGTCTGTGGAGGTGCCTGTAGCACATGGTCCTGCCCTGCTGCCAAGGGGGTTCCCCTTGTCCCCCTCCACTGTGAAACACTGCAGTGATTGCACAGTTCCCAGACTCTTTCCAGAGAGAATATTATTTAAATTGCAAACTGAATGATAGGTGAATTGGCAGCCAGAACTGGGAATTTGCACGTAAGAAAAGTCCTGAAAGATGTTGAGTTTTCATCCAAAAGTAATGGGCATTTTTCTTCTGAAAACCAAAATATTTTGTTTAATTTCAGTCCAAAACATTCCATATTTTGGTGAGGAAAATCATATATATTCTGTGATTCTGTGAAACCTGGTTTCACTCTGTCTGAGTCAGCTTAAGTATAGCTAGCTACAAGAGATCCAGACCAAGAATGACTAAATCCTAATGTTTCTCTGTGTAAATGAAAACTGAATTCATGTTGCCTATATCTGTGGCAAGGAAGACCTGTCATGAAAGGCATAACCTAACTAAAATCTGATTTTCTGGTGAAACAACCATTTTGATTGCAATTTTTAGGTTGTACTAGTCATTCCTTCTAGTTCATTACATCATGTCTTACTTTGTATCCACAAATAGTTCATAATTCTATTTATTAATTAATTGAAATTATCCATAGTTTTCTTCAGCAATTAATTGTTGTTAAGAAGAATCTAAATCTTTCTAATTATGTCCCCGAATCAACACTCAGAGGGCTGTTTTGGTCAGGCAGCATCACTTATTTTCTGTTTCCCACGTAGCTAAGCAGCAAACTGAGAATTGCTGTAGCTGGAACTTGAAAGCATATTGCAGTTTACCGTATGCAGACTCATAACTGAATTGCTGGTAACACAAACGAGGAGATGAATAGCTTTCCTTGGATCAAAATGCACCTTCGAAGTCTAGAAAAAGTTACAGACTCATTTGAGCCTATTTTAATGAAAATAACAACAAAAAGAGGCAGATTAAGGTCTTTAGAGAGGAGTTTTGGGGAAAATTGGGATTGCTAGAAACAGTTTCTAAGATCAATTGGCTTGAATAACACTCTGGGACACAGGGAACTGAAAGAGGTAATGCTTGAAGAGAATAAATCAAATATCTTGTGGCATTTTAAGCATTCTTTCCTTTCCTAGACACTGCTTTTAGTTTCCAGAAATATGAACAGTTCCAGGCAAGCAGAGAAGAGCCTGTTCATTTCCCCCCATGATGAATAGTTGCACGTTAGCCTGCTCATTTAATGACAGCTATATATAGTGTGTATAATAAATCAGACTCCAGCACACAAATGCCTTCTGTTTACCTTTGAAATACTTCTTTCCTTTTTTTTCCCTGAGAATTGTGATTGTTGCAGAAGTCTGATGAATTCACCTACACGTACAGGGATCTGAACAACAAATTGCCACAAGCTTTAAGTTCAGTGAGGCCCCCCATCCTCCCAGGACTGCCTGACATCCTGAGACCCTGGTGCCTCACAGAACCAAAGTCTGCAGAGACTCTGGAAAATTAATTCAGTTCAGAGGGAATCTCACTCTGAGCTTTGCATGAAAATTCTCATTTTAATCAGGGATCTCAGTCAATTAGTTTGATTATTGCATTATAAACACTTGTCAACTTTTATAATGTGTGCCTTTGAAATATGATGCCTGAACTCACCAGCCCTCAAAATAGAGTATTTTTAACCCACACTATGACTTCTCTGTACATTAATTAACCACTTAGAGTTTATATATAATCTTGTTATATACATATACATTGTTTTACGTATATGTACTGCTATTTTTTGGATGAAAACATGATGATGTTTAAAAAATACCTGAAATGTCTCAGTTCTAAGAAAAAAACAGAGATTCTTTTTTCAGTTTAAAAATTACCAATTTTATCTGGGCTGGAAGATGCATGTTTTGAGTAATTCTCTCCTAAGTCACACCTGCCAGTTCCCAGATACCTGGTGTAGCCTTAGTAAAATGATTTGATATCCCACTTCCAAGACAAGAAATTCACTGGTTGTATTCCTTCTCTAGTTAGACTCCCAAAATATTGTTCTCCAGGGAAGAAAAGAGGTAATTTCTATTTTTTTCTCTATTTTGGGAAAACTTTTCATGCAAAGAAATGCTGTCTAGAGTACTGAGGTTTGCTGAAAGACATACAGATTATGTATATTTTTATAGCTGTGAAGTCACTCAAATGGCTTTGTCTCCATTTCACTGTTTGGCATAGATCACTTATTGTGCATATGTTTTCAGATGGAAATGCTGAATTAGACTATGGTAAAATGGATAATGCAGCCCTAATGCTGGCATGAGCTAATAAGAAAACAGCAATGAATCCACTGCTGCAGATTGAAGTACACGCATTTCATATTATTACTCAAGGCTTGTCTCTCCGATTAGATGATTGCATAACCTTAATATTATAAATCTTGCATGATGTGAATTGTTCAGCTGTAACCATAATCAGTTTTTACTAAGGTGGCATTTCTGTCATCTTGTTAAACACAAACATTATATATGTGCTAGCCATAATTTTATAACAGTTGCTTTTAGCCTGCAAAGTCTTTGTCAGTCAGGAGACGCTGTTCAGCTCAGATGTGCAGTGCAAGTGCTTAAGATGCTCATAATGTCAGTATTTGCTTCAGAAAATATCGCTTTGTAGATCCTTTAATTTTCTGAGTGTAAATTTCTCTTCAGAAGAAATGGAAAAACTTGCAAGCTTTTAGACAGAACTCTCTAACAGCCACTTTTCAGATCTTCTAAGAATTGAGTTTATTTAATCAAGTGAAAATGGCTGTATACTCCACAGAAATTGCGACATGCTGTTGGTCTTCTAGTTCCACTGCTAAGCTCTGATCTTCCATCTATTTGAGCCCAATTTTCCACAGAGGGAACGTGGCCAGGCTCTCCATGTGTGAATTACCAAAGGCACAGCTTTATGGGGACCACACTGCCACAGGCATTTAAGGGTTTAAGACCCACTGTATAAACCTCAGCCAGGTTCTCTTTTCCCATCAATTCACTGGGGATTTATCCAGTTAAAGCTCACAACCAGGTGATAAATTTCAAGGCATATGGCAGGAAGAAGGGACATGTCTGGTGTGGATACACTGCAACACCATCTTTTGTGAAGACTCCAGGGATTATTTAGTCCAACTTATCTCCTTGACAAATTTATTGACTTTGTCAGATGCTCTGTAGAAAAAGGGGAAAAAAAGAAAATTCCCTGCCTTGTTCAGGTAATGAACACTTTCCTATTTTTCACTGAAGATCTTGTGTTGAGATAGCCCTTAATAGAGAGGAACGTGTTGAAGAGATAAGGGCAATACGAGCACTTTCACACTCCACCAGGTGTAGGAAGCCCTGAGATTGTATAATCAGGGAATTGGGAGCATAAAACTACCTCCCCTCTTTTTCTCTACATTAAATCTGATTTTTTTTTCATTTTAACAGTAGCAGAATTAGTCTTATACTCAATAATTTTATACTCAAAATTACATCTTTACTGTAAAAGCTAAGTTCAAGTCACTTTTATCAGGATGTTATTTTCTGGTAGAAGATATAAAACAATCAATTGCAGTGGTCTGTTCTTTGGAGAATTACTCTTTTCTGTTTCTAATGTGTTAAGCATCCCTGCAACAGCTCCTGGCATGTTTGTTGCTGTGGAAAGCACAAGAGACAAAGAGAGCAGTTTAGATTAGATATTAGGGAAAATTCTTCCCTGTGAGGGTGGTGAGGCCCTGGCACAGGTTGCCCAGAGAAGCTGTGGCTGCCCCATCCCTGGAAGTGCTCAAGGCCAGGTTGGATCTGGTTTGGAGCAATTTAGTCTAGTAGAAGGTGTCCCTGTATGGCAGGGGGTTGGAACAAGATGAGCTTTAAGGTCCCTTCCAAGCCACACTGTTCTGTGAGTCTATCATGTGAATGTTTTCAGAGGTGGGAATTCTTGGTGAGATGTAAAGGTAGGGGGGCAATACCAGAAGATTTGCCTGCTCATTGCTCCTGTGGATTAGAGATGAGAAGGATTCATCCCCAGCAATTCCTGACCATTTGCAGCCCAACAAGAGGCAGCACCATTAAAATATGACACATACTCAATGCTCACACACAATTTCCAAACCACTTGTGTGATTTTTTTCTGTAGCAGCAGTTGCCTGTTCTCTGCCTGTACCTTGTGCTACAGCAGGACTTGCAGGGTCTTGTTGGTGAGCTTTAGGACTGGCTTTATTTTATGGTCCAGAAATGGACCTGCAAAATGGACCTCTCAAACTCTCTAAAGCACGGGATAAGAGCAGCCTCAGAACTGGAGGTCCATACCCAGGTGTTCATGGGTATCTGAGGGTCTCATTCTACATGACTGCATGAAGGTAAGAGAGGCATGCTTTTGGTGGCAACTTGTCCCTCAGGAAACCGCATTCAGTGATTTTCCACAATGCCCTGCTAGCTGCTTTACTATGCTGAAATTCTGACACTGGAGAGGGTTTCTCACATGGTTGGGAGGGAAAAATAGTTTTTAATATCAGATTTTAAAAAAAAAGAATGTATGGCCCCTATAAACTGTTAAACTTCACTTTATTGATCATAAATCTGTGTTTTGCTCAATGCAAAAGTTTTTCATCTTGCACAGAAAAATGCTGAAACAGCTACAAATGTCAAAAACACAAAGTTTTCTCTCCTGGACAATTTATATGGAAGTTATTGGATTTTTTTTTGTTGTTTAAAAGCACTCTTACCACACTGTGCTAACCCACTGGGTTAGGAGAAATTGCCTTTCATTGCCAAGCTTTGTTCCTACCCTTCATTGATGGGAAGAGACCTGAAAAATAAAGCAAGGGTGTTAAGCCTCTTCTGTGTCCCACTAGGGATAGGGGCTGAATTGGGCAAGAAATCCAAGCAATGGGAATAAGACCTCAATAATATCAGAGAAGGAGATATTCCTTTGCAAAGCCACTGTTAAAGTAGGGCACAGGCAGTAAAAGTTCTACAGAGCTGAGCAAGGGGCTCGGAGCAGACACCTCACTTTGAGATTTATCCCCACGTCCACACACAAATACAACGGCTGCCAACAGTGCAGGATGGTCAGGCCAGGTCCCATGGTGACATTTCTGGGAGTTAACACAGCCCTGGGATGCATCCCCTTGCCCTATGACCAAGGGCATGGTCCCATCAGCGTCCCAGCCTCTTTCTCTGCAATTGGGTCGATGCACCTTGGGACCAAGAGATTAACAGCCCTGTCTTAGTATTAATGATCTGCAAAAGCTGTGAAGGTGCAAAGCAGGGCAAAGAAATCTTGATTTATTAATGGCAAAGCAGAAAACTGGAAGGAAAAAATGGAAGAAAAAAATTCCAGACCAGCCAAGGGTGGTATCGAGAGAGATTTACCCTGTTGTATCATGCATTTAAAATGGGCTATTTCAGCTAAGGCAGCTGTGTGTTAGCACGCTGAATATATTTGGTCTCCTATTTTTTTTTTTCAATAATAAATCCCATTCGAGTAGAGGAATAATAGGAAAAAATACTTTTTTGTTTTTTTCCATCCCACTGTCCGAATTACAAGAATTGTGCTTTTCCCTTATAAATTAGAAGCCCTCTTTTTCTGCTTGTTCTCCATCACAAGGTACAACAGGTCCCTGTGCTTCACTACAGTGGTCAGCATCTCCCTAGAGATAATGGACTGGATCACCTGGAAGCAGTGCTTCTCTTTGGTCATAAATCATGATGGGAATACAGTAACCAAAAACCATGAAACATGAAACCACATAAATAAAGGAAGGGAAGGACTGTGAATTGTCTGGGGAAATCTGTGCAAAGAAAGGGAGGAGGAGAGACTTGCACTGTTGGAGGAACCACGACAAATACACATCCTGATTTTAAAGTTAAACTGTTGCTATAATTATTTAAGATTGGCCTTCTCCTGTGTCTCACAGGATGAGGCTTTGTTCTCCTTTCCGCTAATTTCACATGCTTTCTGTTCCTCTTGGGCTTTGCTTTTATTTCTGTGCTTTTCCCACTTCTAGCAGTTCTGTCTACAAACACCCCTGTTATTTCATCATGCCTCCTAGCACACACAGTCCCCAGTTCCTGGACGGTTTCTCCTTCCTTTGCTTCTGTTCTGCTAAATTCACATATTTCTTGTTATTATCAATTTGAGAACTCCAAACAGCTCCTACAGGGAAAAATGCAGGTCAGCCAAATCAAGGACTTTAGCTCTCATCCACATTCAGAAGTTGGGGTCTATGCATTTAATTAAATTAATGACACTAAATCCTCCTTCATAACTGTCCATCCCTCACCAATATGATCAACTCTACAGTTTCAGAAATGCAATGAACAAAATTTAGCAGATTATAGTATTAGGAAGAATAAAAAAATATGGAAAGCAAAATATTGAAAAGTTTTAAAAAATAGAGTCATGAAATCTTGGATGGGAATTCTTGATGGAATTTTATCCTTTATGTTCATTAAAATGGGAGCAAGGAATCTGTCACTGCTTTGTTCTACACCAGTAACTGCAGCAAACCTGTATGTCCATTCCACTGTGGAAACAGCTGTTTTCCTCAGCAACACTTCAGACATATCAGGTAGTTTAAAATGCCCTGGAATTTATAATTTGAGCAGAGTTATTTTATATGTATCAAAACCAATGACTGAACCTGCAGTCCTGAGGTTACTGCCATGTCACAACTAAAGTACTAAACACTTCTACAACAATTACTGTCTGCCACCATTACTTCCCTTTTCCCTGGGATCCAACTTGAAACACACATGACACAATTTTTTAAAACATATTTTATTTTCACTGACTCTACTGGATTTTAGCTTCTTTTTATGGACACAGTTACATATTCACATAGATACTAATATTTAAGATTTGACAAACTCCCACATTTAGTGGTTGTTATGTTTGGTGTAGTTTCTTCCTCATGAACTAAGGCATCTATGAGGATTTTAACATGGGTATAATTTTGGTTTTTTATAATAACACACATCTATCTGTTTGGTGATGTGTGCATATTAGAAGACAGGATAAAATATACAGTGTGGGGCTTTGATTCGAACAATGTTCAAGTGGTACAGGTAGAATTGTGTTTCTTTTGGATCAGCTGCTTTGCTTCAGCTCTGCAGTGCAGTTAATAAACACTGCAGACTGATCTTTCAGAGCTTATAAACTTAACAGAAATAAAAGGAACTTAGGGGTCTGACAACTGAGTGAAGCTTATAAATGCCACTGAAAGCCTTTGGGGCCCCAGCTCCTGGGGAATATATCAGAGTCCCTGCAGGGTTTATAAATTCTGCTTGTTTACTGCCAGGTTTCTCTCCTGACCATAAAAACCATAGGTCAAAAAGCATTGTTAGGTGGGGAACAGGAATCCTAGCTTTCATTTAACTACAGCTTCTTCTTTCACAAGCCCATGGAGCTCATCAGAAAAGCTGTGGTGTCTAGTGCTGGATGTCACACAGAGTCCATCAAAGGAAAAGCATCTGCAGCTCCTGACTTGATCTAGGACTGGTCCCCTGCAGAAGTCAGCTTCTGGCTCCTGTTCAGGCTCTTTGCATAGCTCTTCAGACTTTACAAGCTGGGGAACCTTGCCAGGTAGCTCACATAGGACTGCTCTGGGGTCAGTATTTTAGAAGCATAAAAGTTAGTTTATCTGTTTCTACAGCAGGGGACAAGCAGGACCAGCCCTCAGGGCTGTGTCCCTGCTCACCTTGTGTCCCCATTGCCTAGGCTTTCTTCCAGCCCCTCAGGGTGTGAATCAAAACCTCTGTCTGCTTCCCCTCTGCAAACCCATCTCTATCTCAGCTTCAAGGATTTGGGGCTCATTAATAGACAAATTTGTTCATAGGAACCCAACAAGCTCTTTACCAATTCTGTGCTCACAACTTCACCTGGCAGGAGGAGGAGGAAGCACCGTGAGGATGTCAGGTTTCTTCTCAGCACCCTGATCCCAGTTCCATTCCACTACAACCACCATCTGACAAGCTGTTTTAATGGATGGGCACTGGCCTTCTGTGGAGGGTCTAAATGTAAAACTTCCCTATGCCTCTCTTGTCAAAGTTAAAAGCTTTTCACGTCTGTGTTAATGTTTCTTTTTTTTTTTTCTCCTGTCTGCTGGCACCAATGACAAATACTACATCTTGCATTGAGTAACAGTATATTGAATGGCTGGCAGAGGCAGAATACGGCACCTGTAATTTATCTCCGGGAGTTTGGGTTGGATGACACTGCTGGGAACAGACGGGGGCTCTGAGCTGTCACCTGATTACTAATTCTAGGATTTCTCCTCCGAGAGTGAGAAGGAGTGAGCTAGGATGAAGGGTACAAAAAGCAAATCAATAAACAGGTTAGTGTTTGCATCATTATTAACACTCGGGCTGTCAACACACCCATTGAAACTATCGCTCAGGGCAGCTTCAGATTTAATGGTCAGTGTAACAGATTTACTGTAAATGTTAGCTAAGGCAGAGTGGGAGGGGGGACCTCATTGACAAATAACAGAGATTTCAGTGGGATTCATGAAACCCTTTATGTGTGTGCATAAATAATGCCGGGATTGCCAGGCGGAGGCGGGTGGTTTTCCACAGTATTTCTCCTGGCAGGGCTGTGGTGTGTCCCTTCCCTCCCCAGAGCACCTGCCTCCCTCGCCTCACAGGCAACAGCTGCACATCAATTAAATCACCAAGGGAGCTTTGATCTTGGGAACCCCTCACAAACGCCTTAATAGCCTGGAGAAGGGAGAGGAGGGGAGGGGAGGGAAGGGAAGAGAAGAGAAGGGTGATGCTGCCATCTTCATACAAAATTAGCCTGTCACAGGAAAAAGCTTTAAATGAATTTGGGTTTTATTGTCTTTACCCAGCTGATGGGCTCCTGTCATTTTCCTCTCTCCTTGGGCAAAGTGAACTTTGAAGAGGTTTCTTAGGAAAACTCCTGGCATTGCCCCTTCCCTGGTGATCTGTCCTCACACTTTCCAGAAGTAACACACAACCCAGCAGCTCTGAGCAGTATAAATGAATGCACGATCAAGTGTCTCTGCTTAAATTACTGATGAAATGATAAATCTGCTGCAGAGTAAATTGGCTGAAGATGAATCTTTCCAAGCCCTGTCGGTGCTGCCACTTCTTCAAATGAAAACCTTCATAAAGAAATTAAACTTGTTAAAATGAAAAGTATCTAAAATCAAGTAGATTTTGCAGTGGAGGGTTTCCCAGATTGTGGTGTAATCTCTAACAGATCCTTCTACAGGAACACTCTGCTGCTTCACTTGCTTGTTTTAAATGGTTCCCACATGCACACTTATAATAGTCAGTCTATCTGCAGGTTTTCTCTTACTGCTTCTCCCAAGAGAAGGAGGGACCCAGAGGCTGAAGCCCCTGAGTGTGAGATGTATCAGCCACATGTAACTCTCTCTGGCCCAAGGGCTACTCATCATCTTGGGGGTTTGAGGTTAATGGCAAAATACAAAACACTGGAGCTCAGTGTTTTGATACTCCCAAATGGCATCTTCATCTCTGGTCCTCCAAACAGACACCTCGAGAGTTGCCTCGCCCAGTGCAACCTCAGAAAGTGTGGTTTTGTACAACAGATAAATCTCCAATGCTCCAGGATTAAGGAATCCTTGCTGGGAATACCCACCTCAGGTGAAACCTGCCTTTGGACCATGGACTCAGGACAGAATCAAAGATGCTCAAAAGCTCCTAACCATGTCCCAGTAGAGGTATTTCAATTGTCTCTCACAGGAAAGTTCCACAGGGACCCAGACATGGGGCAGAGTCTGATACCATTTGAGAGCCACATCTTTTCAGGGCACAGACCAGTCACAGAGCACAAGAAGGGTGTGAGTTTGGTCACTCAGGAGGTATCTCAGGAGGAAGAGCAGCACAAATGCTTATCTCTCTTGCTTCTGACTGTCCCAGCCTTTACCCGAACTGTGCATGGTGTCTCAAGATGCTTTTTCTGCTTATCTGCCACAGTGATGTTCATAAACTCTGTCATTAGTGCAGCTGCTCTTTGAACACATAATACAGTGGGGACAGGCTTCTCTCAGCCCTTAATTCCATTAGAAACAAGCCCAGGATGAAAATCACAGAACTTGTAGCAGAGATTCCTGAATACTTTTTCTGCCAGGAAAAATCCCACAAGAGTGGCAGAGGAATAACCTGTTACCACTGACATCTTTTGGATGGGCCACACACCGCCTGCAAATGTCTTCCACATTTTGTGACTTGCACTGTTTACTGGGACCCCCAGCCCTTCTGAGATCCAGTAGGAATGGGCAGGAACCATAGGTTTGGTGGGACATAGCAGGATGCAGACAAGGTTGTCTGGTGTTAGTGTGTAACTGCGAGTATTGAAACCCTCCAACACCTGGCTCAGGCCCCAGCCATGTGGATCTCTGCTCACATTACTTGTAGTTCAACTCTAGATCTCCTGAGCTGATCTGGAAACTCTCCCCACTGTAGAGGGGACATCAGATGGATATCCCAGAAATGCTTCTGAGATAACCTGGGACTGTGTCATCCACTCACACTCCATTGTCAGTACTGAGCTCCTCTCCAGAGGGCACATCTACTTTGTGAAAATGTCAGCTCAGTCTCCCAGGCTTCATGGGACTTGCAATATTAGAAAGTCAAAAAAACAGATGCAGTAGCTGCAAAATCAGCATTAATATGTTTCAGTTTGATTTGGATTTCTAAAGGCCTGGTGGCAAAGGAAAGCTCTGGAGCCTTTCTGCGGAGCTGAGCTCTAATTCCTGCAGAAGAGAGCAGCCCCCTGAGTTCAGAGCACCGCTTGCTCTCTTTAATCCTCACACTATTGACTGGAGGAAGAACAAACCTCCTTGGAAGCCTTAATTGGAGCAAGTGGCGTCTGACGATTTTTGTTTAAACTGTAAAAGAAGACTCCTCCCTGGTGGGAGATGTTCAGCAATCAAAATGAGGAGGAAAAAAACAAACCCTTGCTGCACACAGCTTGGCTGTGCAGTGGATAACCCAGCGGAGAGCAGCCCTGGGATCTGCTGGATATTTGGACAAGGTGACCTCGCACCAAGCACATTAGTTGTATTATCAGCCTATAAACTGTCTCCCTGTTTTACATATCTGTATGGCCCACATATTGAAGGGGAAGATTAGCTTGATTATCAATGGGCGAATGAGCCAAACAATTACTTTCATTATTGAATATCCAATTAATTATTCAGCAGGCAAATCAATTATTCATATCTCATTTAAACTGGGTGAGGGGAGAAGTGCTGCCACTTGAAAGAACAGTCCACAGCCTTTCTCAATACAGCAACAATTCTGCTGCAACAGGGAGGAATTGTGGTGGGAGAAAAAGCTGTCTCCAAAATTACATTTCCTGGGCAATATGGATATCTGTCCATATACATTTTGTGGCCAAGACCAATAGCAGAGAACTGTGGAAGTTTGGACTTTCCCACAGGGCTGCTTCAACCTTAAAGCTATCTTTCTAATGGGTTACAAAGACCCCTCCAGTTCAACACGAACCGTTCAGAAGCCCATGGGAGGTGAGCATGTGCCGTGGGAGCACTGAGGCTTTGAGGACTTCGATGTATGAGGAAGGAAGGGAGGAAGGGAGGAAGGGAGGGAGGGAGGGAGGGAGG
>VXBA01001826.1:457950-479362 GCA_013399895.1 Serilophus lunatus | reverse complement strand
GGAGGGAAGGAGGGAGGGAGGGAGGGAAGGAGGGAGGGAAAGAATCTGAATCAAACAATAGAATTTTTTTTAAAAAACAGTTTGCCCACTCTCTTGTTACTTTTGCTGTGCTCTCTTTGGGTGCAGGAATGAGGATATCACACTGATACACAGCATCAGCCACAGTTCAGTCTGCATCCAGACAACATCTCCCCAGTGCCGCAGTGCCCAGTAAAACCACACATCCTTTGCCCTGGCCATGCGCTGTGTTCCTATCCAAAGCATCAACAAGCAACAGATTGCTGGATTCAGAGTACCAATGACAGAGCAGAGGATAAGAAAGCAAAAGGGAGATTGAAACAAGGCAAGGAAAGAAATACAGAGAATCCAGGAATATAACCAAGGCGCAAATGATATGCAAAGGCCAAGGTCTGAAAACTCTGATCTTCTATAAAATTACCCACACAGGCAGTGACAGCTGGCTGCAAGCGTCTGAAAAGCAGGGAAACAGAAGGAATCACAACTCGTGTGTGTGTGCGTTTTCAAGACAAATGGGTCCCAGGGACATTCAGTGTCTGGGAACGCTCCTCTCCTCTGTGCTGTCTCACGCAGTCACTTACCCTCACCACGGCCAAGCCCAGTCCGCCAGTAATCTCAGATTTGTTTCTTTTTATTTCTTTCAACAAGCATAAGTGAGTGACACCATATTGGAAACAAATTGTCAATTACTGAACAATCAAGCCCTCCATTTGTTTGTTAGATTGACTCTCAAATAGCCCGATTAATTATAACAGCACTAATTATTAAGACACACTGGTAGTCATCTCCTATTTCAGAGAGAAGGAGAAAGTCTTTCCTTCTGCTTTTTCTGTCACAGAAGCAGCCTTACCCAATAGGGCGATTTATCTCTGTCAAGCCAGTAAAATGATAATGCCAATTAAATCACACAAGTAATTGCTGTTGGGGTCCCCATGGATTTCTCTCAGCAGAGACAGGAAGAATATGAATTCAGGCTGACTGAGGAGGGCTGGATCCTGCGCAGGGAGCACCCACACTAGCTCTTGTCCCCCTCTGACCATTACTGTGGGGACCCCAGGCAAAGCTCTACAGGCTCCCTAGCAGGCCCAACAGAACATTTTTACAGATAGAAGTGGAGGAAGTAGGTCTGTCTCACATTGAGATGCCACTGAGAACTCATGGCATGAAGAGGTAAAAGCTCTTCCTTTTTGTTCTCTCCAGATTCAGCTGTTTTTCATCTTCTCATGGCTTTGGTAGCCTCCAGCATCTCCTGCTCCAGGCCTGCCTGGACCTTAGCTGTGTCCACCATGCTCTCAGACCAGAAATGCAGCTGAATCTCTGGGCAGAGCTGGTGTTACAGGCCTCTCTGTGTATATATGCTGTAAAATATAAAGATATATATACAACACACATAAACATGCAGTCTGGCCCAGAGAGGCTGGAGGATCACATTCACAGTGGTTATGATTGATACAGCTGCTCCAAAAAGTCAGGGTGTACCCCCACCCTCTGTCCTGTGCTTTCTGCTTATTGTAGTGAAGCAATGTCTCTGCAGCTGGGCAAACCCCACCTAAAAAGAATAGTATGATCTAACCCAATCTCGCTTCTCATTCGATTAAACCCCGTGAAAGCAGGCATGTAACCTTGTTAATATCACGTTTATTAGAGGGAAGGGGGACAGAAAATTAAGATATACTTCATGTTGTTGCTAATTAGAAAAATTGAGACTTTGCATCTGTGCAAGGCAAAGCAACATGTGGCATTAACAGATGTGAACTCATTACACAGCTGCATCAGAGGAAATTGTGCCACCACAGCGACAAAAATCTCAAAATCAAATTTCTCTCAGTGCGTCAGCTTCCCATTGCTTTCTCCTTCCTTCCCCTAGAAAAGTTTGCTCTGGGGTTATTGGGGGTTTTTTACTGTGTTCCCTTGGGGAGCAGAGAGGAAGAGGGGCTGTTCTTTTTTGCAAATACAGTTTCTTACAGGGAAGCCCAGAGCAGAAAGAAACCAGGCTGCAGCATGACAGCACGACCAATGGCTCTCGCTAAAACACAGCCAAAAGGTTGTACATGAATGGGAAAAAATTTATCTTGCCTTTCCATGGCTACGGTGTTTTCCACAGGGGACCAAGCAGGTAGTGTTGCAGGCAGCCTCTTCCCCAGGGCTTCCCAGACACAGCTTCTCTGCAAAGTGGAAGAAAGCAGGAATAATACCTTAAATGAGGTCTCACCAATAAAGTGCTTCAAGTCCTGCCCTTCATCCCCCTGGGAGCTGTGTAACATCACCAGACCACTTGTCATCAACAGTAAAGAGCAGCCAAATAGCATGAAAAGAGGTTGCTTTTTTTATATAATTTCCACTGTACGTGTTTTTACCTTTTTGTCTCAGATAGTGGAAGCCAGTCCCAGGAGGCTGGTTTGGAGCCTCTGGAAAGAAGAATTCAAATTTGGGGCTCCTCCCCTGCAGAGCTACCAAGAGCTGATTTGCGCCCTGGCACAGCTGAGAACAGCCCTGCAAAACAGCTGTGTAAATATGCACCAACTTTGCTAAGGCTTGTTTCATTTGTATCTTACTCAGCTCCGGAGAAGCTCAGCTGTATTTCTGGGCAGTCAAAAACATCACAGTGTTATCAAGATGCATCACTTTAGAAGGCTAATGGGTTTGGGGAGGCACAGGCAGGATCTTTTGTGGTAAGGCAGCTGGAACCCTCTTCTGAATAGCTGGGCACTGGATAAAAAAAAAAATAAAGACTGAAAAATGAGCCCAAAGAAAGTTTCTTTCCGTGAGAAGATTTTGCAGGGACAAAGTGGAAGCTTTGTTTGCAGCAATGTAACCCCTTTCCAACTCTCCTTTAATTCCCAAAGATTTCTACTGATGCGCAGGGTTACACAAATACCACTTTAAACCATCTCAGAGCAGGATGCAGTACAAGAGCTGTACTTTGGACATCATTTAGAAAGTCAGATCCAGCTTTCCTCCAGGTCATAAGCTCACAACCTTGAACATTTGGCTAAATTATCTCCTCTGTAGACAAGCTGTCCTGAAGAAAACTTTCAGTAAATTCAGTTGGTGCTTCAGTATGATTTGCCTGCTGCCTCCCTCATCAAAAAAGCATTGGAAAGTGGAATAAAAACAAAAATCAAACCTTCATTTTTAACAAAAAAATCTGATTGGTGAGCATGCTATGGATTGTCTGACAAAGTTCTTCCCTTCATTTGCACAGGCAAAGAGCTGGCTAGCACAGATTTTACACCAGCTGCTCTGAGCAGCCACTGTTAGCAATGTTCATTGCTTGCACCATTTCATCGAGAGCGCGTTACCATTCCTTTGTCCCAGGCAAACATTCCACATGCAGTACAGAAACCCATCACCCCACACACTGCTGAGGCCCTCAGTCCCTTTGTGCAGGCTGTTTCATTTCATAGACTCAAGGGTCACTTTTATTGTGGTCTCTGCTAAATGAAATCACAAAAGCAATTTAAAATCGCTTAAGCAAATCATGAAAGATGCAATATGAGGAAAGGGCTGTGAATAATGGTTAGCCTAAAGCATTGCAACAAAGGGAGTGACTGTGCTTCTGTCAGGTCCTTTCTCTTGGTCTGCATCCTTCATGCTGAATTCCTCATCTTCTGCCTCAGATTTTGGGCAGGAACTCATCAAAGGAGAAAGCCACTCTTATCAAATTTCCAACATTGCCTGCTATTCTTCATGGAAAATGATCTGCAGGACGTAGAGAGCTGCAACTGAGTATGGGATTTCAGATATGCAATAGTGAGAAAATAATAACAAAAAACTCAGGATAGCATTTTCATCCTGAAAATTATTTTTCTAGGAGAAAAGAAATGTCACCATACCCTGTGAACTTCATCCTTATCTGACCATCTAACATTCAGTAGAAGCTTCTCGCTGCCTCCAATCTTTGTCCTAGTAGGCAACAGTCCAATACAGAACAAAGTTAGAGGTGGCTAAAATGTCTGTGAGATTAATTTTCAAGCAACTGTGCTACCCATTCCATCAGCAGGGATATGCTTCATAGAATATTTTTTTTTGCCCTGTGGATGACTTTTTTGCAGCTCTGAAAAAGCCTGTTCATCTTTCATCATCCCGTTCAGTCATATGGCACCGGTTCCCATTCTGCTTTATCCTAAAAGCAGAGTAAGCATCTTTTCTCAGAAGTTGCTTGGTGTCCTGGATCCTGTGAGATCAGATTTCCCAGTGCTCAGTACTCAGGTAGGGGTGAGAACTGCAAAGTTCACATTGATGCAGTAGTAGTACTGAGGAAGGGGCAAACCCTCTGTACAACATATTCCTTACAATCCAAGACAAAAATGGCTAGGCTCACTCACAGGCCAAAGCGGTGGCTGAGGGCTCCTTTGGACTAGATCCCTCTACATCAGAATTCAATTCTATCTGTATTTTCTTGATCTAGGTTTTCTCAGGCAGCTACAAGTTCAAGTGTTGAAAGACTTTACAAAACCAGCATTTGGCGCCTCTGTTTCTGGCTGGGAAAGGAGAGAGAAGAAAATGAGAGGGATTGATCCAGGAGTCCCAATGTGGTTCTCAGAAATTACAGTCAGCATCACAAGAAGCTTTTGAAAAGCCTGGAATTTTGCTCTAGTGTTGCTCAGCTTTATGCAGGAGGAAGGTACATCCAAGTTTCCCTCATAGGGCAAACACTATCAGCTCCCAGAATTGAGGTTTCCAGTTGGACCTATTGGACAACATTCAAAACTGGATTAAGTTGATGCAACAGATTCTCATCTATAAAATGTGATCCAAGCAGAATCTACACATGTGAAAAGGCAGAAATACTTGCAGATGGTGGCCCAGATGTGCCCTTATTTTTAGCTGAGGCTCATGTTGGATCCCAATACCATCTTCTCAAGTTGCCATGCTCTGCCAGTCAAAAAAAGGATCCTACCGAGCCACAGCCCATAAGCCTGAAGAGCCCCACAGGCTGGAGAGGATTTGGTACTATTGGAAGGACAGGTGAATTTCCACTCCAGCTGTTCATGAGGTTCCAATCCTACTACACCACTGGTCACTAAACCTAAGGATACCTACCCAGTGTGTCTGGACAGGTGAGCATGAAGGCAGCAGAGAAGATGGCCCAGCAATGAAAACTTCTTTCTTTCTTTCTTTCCTCAAGAAGTGCCTTAATAAGTGCTTTCAGCATACACCTCTTCAAAAAATACCCTTCTTTAGCTTATGCACAATAATAACATTTCCCACATTTTCAATTAGCTCAAATAATCCTGCTAAAAGCTATTAACAGCCCACCTTTAGCTGTGAGCACACATGCACCTGTGTGTGCAAGGAGACAAGCCATCTCTGACAGAGTGAGAGCGTCAATGAGAAATGAACTGCCTGAAATTAACTTTAAGCGTCCAAGTGATTAAACCATTGTGCTGTGATTGTGTACGATACTCCCTTTCTTCAGCAATTAAGGCTGTATTGATCAGATACCACGAGGAAAGGGGCCGGCAGAGCAATGTTCATTCAGGCTGCCATAATTAAGAGTGATCATCTATTGTTCTGGAGCACACAGCACAGCCCAGCACCATCAGGCTCTTCCCTCTTGCCTCCCTCTGCCCTAACAGCCCTCACCCTCCCATGGCGGCTGCACAAACACGTGGATTGAGCATCTGCTTGGAGGAAAAATTGGAGCAGGAGCTGGCTGATGTTGCTCTGTAGCAGATCAGGATGAAATCTATATCTTTCCCCATCCATTCAGCCTCAAGACAAGCAGCTTCTGCTCTTAACTAGTAAGAAAGGGGAAAAAATGTGAAAGGAAGAGAGCATGAGAGAATACAGATCATCCCATCTGAGTCCAAGTTTTGGGCTGACCATGGGAAAAGCAGAGTTCACTGAGACTTTGCAGAAATGGCACCTCTATGTTGATGTGGGTCATTTCAGCAAATATTGACCAGAAGAGATCCTCCTGCTCCCAAAATTAATATCTTTTTTTGTTTGTTTTAGTTAGGGTTTCCCCCACGAACACCAAATGTACTATGTGGGTTAGATGCCCTTATGGGCCATTCAGATTTGGTTTTTGTGATCCTTGTGGGTCCCTTCCAACTCAGAACATTCTGTGAAACTTGAATCCACTCTTCTGCCCTTAGACACAGCCTGAAGCTGACTCCTTATTTATCTCACCTAGTGAGTTTGTTTCTTACAACATCTGCTGAACCCTTGCTAATTTGCGGTGTGACCAAACCCTTGCTTTGCCTTTCTTGACTTTCATGGCTCCAGCCTGGGAAAATTGGCATGGAATAGCAGCATTTAAAATATCAGCTGACAGACTGTAAGTTCATCATTCCTATGACAGCAGTCCTTGGGCATTTAAAATCTTGTGGTAAAGGATATTTCCTTGCTTAATTATTCTAGTTCCCAGTATATCATTTCTCAGTATATGGATGGTACTTACGGTGAGCCTCAGAAAAATAATACGTGTCAATCAAAGTGTGTTACTGTGGCTTGGGGGAGGATTTGGGTCATTTCCTCATCAAGACTAGAGAATGCAGCACCTGAAAACACATTTCCCCAGAAAGCAAGAACATGTGGCACTAAGCCCCTTCCCTCCAGAAGCGATGCAGTGATTTATTGTTCTTCAACAAGACCTTGCAAAACCTGATGTTGGTGTCTAAAAGAATGCAATAATCATTGATATTTTCATTCACCTCTATGGATTGCCATCAAACTTGAAACAAAAAGATTTGCATACCTGGGTGACATTTCATGCCACAGCCACAAAACAAAGGTAGCCTAATTTTTAGCTTGGTGCTTTAAACAAAAGAGTGTCTTCCCAGCTGTGTGAAACCTGTAAATGTGACCAAAGTTTCTTATTTTCTGTATCTGTCCCCATCACAGAGCTAAAAGTATAGACTGGCAAGGAGGGCTGGCACACAAGTGTCTGACCATGAAGTCACATTCACGTAGTAGTACTTTCCCTTCGTAAAGACGAATTAAAGATGCAGTTCTATACTCTCAGTGTAGTCAGCCTCTATTCACTTTAAATACAGCTCAGTACTTTAATCACAATTCTCCCTTTAGTAGATAAGAGGCCTTGCCATTGTTTTTCAAGTTATCACAGTCCTGGCCCTCATGAACATCATTGTCCATCTCTGTCAGCCCATGTCCTCTGTTGAGCATAAGTCTCCTTTCACCCTCTCAATGAGAAATGTTTGCATTTCCTGATGCTTGACAAAACCCATGCCCCTGATAACAGTACATCCAGATGCTGCCAATCCGACCTTGGCACTGCATAATTTCATTTGGCATTCCCCTAGACTAATCCTGCTTCCTTGCAGGATTGAATGGTCCAAACTGCTGCAGGGGAAGAGATGGAGATCTCTGCTTTGCTCCTTTCCTTCCTTTCTCACAAGTTCAGTGTTACTCAACAGCTGTTGCCCAGGCAGAGTGAAGAGTTAAGCAGGAAGACACGGAAGAGACTGTGTTGTCCTGACACAGTGCTGCCCTTTAGCCTCTTCCCCACACATACACACTGCTCACATAGCCTGCATTCCTCCCCAGTTAACACCATTAAGCTTTGACCTGAACTAGAGACAGAGCTAAATATGTGTGCACCTGCCCACATTCAATGACCTGCTATTATCATTTTCCACTCCTATTTTTTGATTGATGGATATTATATGCAGAGTGACCCTCAGGATTTTTTTTTCCTTCTTTTTGTTAGGCTTTGCTAAAGCAACCTGCAAATTAATTTAATATCCTCTTTTGGTTGGGAGCTATGAAACGAGGGCTTGAGGCTGATGATGCGTAAACCATTTGTGGCATGTATTTAATCTCTGGACAATGGATAGAGATGTTAGTGCATGCTACACTAAGTTCTATTTACGCTGGCTATTAAGTGCAGTCAAGCTGAAGGCAATCGGAGCACATTACAGGGCCTAATGGGAGAGGATGCTACACAACAGTACATTAAAGACTGAAAATGAATTAAGAAGGAAGCATGGTAGAGAAAGCAGACAAGAAAAGGGTTTTGTGTACAGATAACTCTTACTGACAGCACAAATATTCATGTACTCTGAGTTCCCAAATCCAATTTTGGTATTGGATACCACTCTAGAGGGAATGTTTTGAACTCCATTTTCATGCAGATACAAAATGACTTGCAGTCAGTCTGTCCCCTCCCACCTCCATCTCAATGGCTGGCATAACCTGATGCTGGGAAACGTGTCCTTGTTATTTGCCTTGCAAAGCTAAGCCAGACCCCTCTTGACCACCTAAATCAGGTCAAACTTTCTCAGCCTGCTCCCTGAGATGCATCTATTCCAGGAAGGATGAGTATAACTTGCTGCACTCCCAATCCTGCTCTTCTTGTTTTGGCCACCATTGAGAAAACTCAAGCCCTCTTGGAAAGGTAGGAGAAAAATGCACAGTGGGAGAAGCCTATGAGTTGTGAACACTGTACTTGTGCTTATGACTTTTTTTTTCCAATTATCTGGGTGAGCAGAAATTAGAGATGACAAAGTACAGCCTTGTTTTCTTTTGGTTTGTCAAAACCAAGCTCCAGAACACAAAAGTGACTTTGCTTTGCTCCAGCTCACACATAGTTTTATTACACAGTTTTACTTTCATGCATAAAAATCTCCATTTCTGAAAAGAGTGAATTGCTATGACTTCCTGAGTATGGTGGTTTCACTTTTACTGTTGAAAGTCCAGTTTATAATTAAAAGCTTGCACATAAGGAAAAGAGAAGCAGCAACCAACCTACTGAAGCCATATGCTCACCCCAATCAGCTCAGCTCATTATTAGCATTATGGTGAAATAACCAAGGCTTTTCCAAAACCCAGCTCCAACTGTCATTGTTCCTGGAGGGTGAGTTGACGCTAGAATCCCAGGCTGCAGACATTTCACCCCCTCCCAGATCCCTTAGTGGATGGAAATAAACTGTGCCCTGAAAGCATCTACTCACTCTTCTTTTAACATTTATTTTTGGACATTTTTGAAGCTTCAAGGCTTCCCTGCCTGTATTGCCAAGAGCTCCACTGACTGTCAGTGGCTGTCCACCAACACCTGGTCAGAAGAATCCCACCCCTGCATCCTGAGGACGAATCAAGAAGTGTGTCACCATTTCCCTTCTAGTTTTTAAGGATCCGTCTTGCTTCTTAGCTGGCAACTTCCTTGCAGGGGCTTCTCCAACAACTTGATGCCAACAGAAAATGTACTTCAAGAATCAGAAAAACAAACTTTATTTATACTCATCGAATGCACTAAGTGAGGATGCAAAGCCTGCAAAGAACCAGGTTCTCTCTGACATCCCCAAAGCCTGAGCCTACACTTGGATAAGACAGGAGAACTTTCCTTCAGAACAAGATTGTGGTAATGAACAATTTTTCTTTCCTTAGGGAGTCTGAAGCCTTTCCATCTCTTCTTCCTCATAATTCTTTGGGTACTAGTGTAGAGTAAGATCAAAAAGGAATTATTTTTCACATAGCCAGTTTATCCTAAAAGCATGTCTGGCAATAAAAGGAGAGAATATTAGAATGCTTTAGTAACCATACTGGTTTGGCAGCAAGAGAGGGCTTTGTGTCTCTTAAAATGCTAACATATTAAAAAATCAATTAATTGCCAGAACAAACAGAAATGTATTGAAACCAATACTTAAGCTTAAAATACTACATACACAGGAATTCAAACTAATCTTTTCAGGCAAAGCATTGACCAACTACTGACTTTGTCCGGTTTTAAGGAGCAAACTTATAGTTAAACTCTACAGAAAAAGGAGTGCATTTGTTAGCAAACAAACCTCCCAAGTCCAAGATAAATGACTTTCACGCAGTACTTGGATAGGGCTGGAGGGAAGAGGAAGGAAAAAAGTGTTGTTTCATGGAGGTCTTTTTTATCTTGACTTTTGGACATAGTGAAACACTTTCTCCTGTCAAGGATATTCTTGTTGATGTACAAATAAGAGTCCTTGCTGTTTGCCAGAGAAAAACATCTTATGGAAAATATACATCATTTACATTTTCTATTAAATGTACTTTAATTATTTATTTCATAATTACTTTCCTAAGGAAAATATCCTTGCTTATGTTTATAGGAATTCAAGACCTTCTCATATTTCTTCAATAAGTTCCTCTGGTCACTGTCAGTACAGTTTACAGCCTATTGTGATACCAAAATTAACCCTGGTGTGTTTATAGCAGCAGATGCTACACAACTACCCAGGGGTCTACTGTCCATGATAATTTTAGCACAACCTCCTGCCACATTCCTGTAATCACAGCCCAGCACACTCAGTACACACCTCACAGCCATGGTCTTTCAACAAAGCCCCAAATTATACAGCTTGATGATACCCAAACCACAAACTCAAAATATATTCATGGGCATCTTCTCCCTTTTTGGGTGTTGAATATGATGCTCAGATGCTGTGATCTGCAGTATAGTTCAAAAAGGACCTGGTATGAAGCCAATTTGACATTCTTCGTATTTTTAAAAGCATTTCTCTTCCTTATTTAAAAGCATAAGGAAGAGAAGTGAGCAAGTGTTTCCTTCTTGCTATCACTATAAATCCAACCACGGCTTTCTTTTTCACTTTCTTATTGGTAGTTTCCCTAACATCACATCCCTACAAAAAAGACTGGAACAGCAGAAGAAAGAACAGGCAGGGGAGAAAATATCCTCGAAGTTCTTACAGAACTCAAAACCTCTGTGCAGAAGGGTAAGGATGAGATGGACATTATGTGGGGAAACATTTCCAGCCTTGGAGGAAAAGGGAATGAAGAAGTGAATCAGGAAGTGAAAGAAACATTTGTCAAACACACAGAGTTCTTCTTCTCCAGGTTTACAGAAACAAATTCCCACTGTGACCGAGGAAGAAGGTGCCCCCACCTTTGGGGCACCCCACACTGCTCGCTGGTAAACCAGGAACATTGCTCTGAGGCCACTTGCATGGACCTGTGAGTAATGCAAGGCTGGCAGTACTTTGCACTTTGCTTTCTCATTGAGCTTTACACAGGTTAACAAGTTCTCCACAGTTCAGTAAGTGCTTAAAAGGTTCAAAGTTTCTTGTTCTTTATAGGAAGAATGTCTGTGGTTTATCACCCATGCAATAAAGCTGCTGAAAATAATTCTCATAATCAGTGGATGCAACCCAAGAGAAACGTCACAGTCCAAGGCAGCCCCTTCCCAGCCCAGATACAACTGTCATCTGAAGATAATTAAACTCTGTATGAAAGCCAAGTCCACAAATGGGAACCCATTGGGCAGTGCCATAACCCTTTATTAGGGGCTAAAAACAACTCTTAGCAACACGGTATCATGAAGGACTTTGAAAATAGCCCTGTGAATACTTGCTGGGATCTAGCCTCACCTGGAAGGCCTGACCACTATGACCTTGGCTAAAATACCTCTCTGGGCACTCTGCACATTCTCAGATGGTTAAACCACTCCTTGTGCTGTCTTATATGGAGTTACCTGACGTAAGAGGGAAGAGTGTCCTACACTCACCATTGACATTGCAACACCATCGATTTGAAGGTACTGCTCTAGAACAAAAAAATTTGTTTCCATTATTAAAAGAAAAAAAATCTACATTTTCAAAACTGTCACTGTCTCTGATCCACTGGCAAATCCCATGGGATATGTCACTGCTCAAACAAACGTTGGAACATCCCCTCTTCATTCATGTAATCAGAGAAATCTCTGGTGTGGGTGGAAGGCGAGAGCAGGACAAGCAAGGACAGTAAAACCTTCCATTAAAGATGTAGATAACAAAGAGGAGGTTGGGAAGGCAATATATTAAGCAAAGCACAAGAATGTACTGCTTTGTCCAGCTGCTGTGGCTGATGAGCAGAACAGGCCCCTGTGATGTGAAGTTGAAGAACCACAAAAATTATCATATAGGATTAACTTAAGATAGCAAACAACTGTAGGTCTGCAATTCCTGATTTTGTTTTACACATCACAGGCTCTCATGTCTATTGCCCAGGATTTATGCTTTGGTGTATTTTGCAATGGGTGGAAAATCCACCATTCCCATACATGTTACAGAAACCTTCTCCTTTCACAGAGAATCTTTTAGTTTGTCCTCATGACTTTGTTATATTTGTATAGATCATAGATACTGATTATTCCCCTGATAACCTTGGAAAGTGGGGTAGATAGAGGTGCTGAGGGTAGGAAAAACACATTGTCCTGATCCAGTAGGTTGATAGGGAAGCACAGGTAAGCACAAGGAGAGCAGTAGGATACAAGAGAGCAAAAGATGTAAAAGTCTGAGTTTTGTAGAGAAAAAACATTGGTTCAACAAAATTGCTGGAGATGATTCTGTATGAGAAGGTTTATTAGGAGTTTTGCATTTATTTTACCGACTAAAAATCATTTGAAAAATCCATGCAAGGTTTTGGATTCCGAGACATCATTGGCAGCACAACAAAAGAAGAGAGGCTTTAAAATACTGTCTTAAACAGGAAATTGTGCAGCTCTCCACTGAAAATCTCTTCCCCACCTCATTTTCTGCATTCTTTTACACTCTTCATTATTCTGAAAATTGAATTTTTGGGCTTTCTCAAAGTGGCTACAGCAGAGAGTCTTAGCAAAACTGACTCAAAGAGAAAGGCAGATGAAGAGTCTGTAGCCCCATACCATTCCTTCCTGCTATAGCTGACACCTTGTAGTTTGTGATGAGCCTTGCTGATGAAATTGAGTATTTTTACTTTTCCAGTTCCCCTAAGGAATTCCTAAGTAACAGCCTTTGCCATATATGTAGCCTGTAGGTCAAGCAATTACCTCAGTTATATCCATCTACCAAACTGCAGCTTTCTCTTTTTATGGTTTTTAATATATTCTTCAATCAGAAAGGATTGAAAAAATTACATCTCAATATTTTAATTTCCTAAAAGTTTTTAGGAATGCACGTTAAAATAATCTTTTATATATCTTAAAGTCTCTTGTCCTTCCAGTATTGTTTCCTCAGAGTTCCTGTTTTCTTGTTCTCTTCTCTCTATAGAAAACCTTATTCTGTAATTTTGATTTCAAAAGGTATAAAATCTCTGACTATCCACCTAAACTCTGCAGTAGTTCTCAGTAGCCCATAACAAGGACAGCCTCTACAAGGATGATTTTTACATGTTTTTTCCTAGCTTTGTCATTAAACTAGTAGAATGAGGAGCTGGCTCTCTGCTAACCCACTTTCCACAATTTCCCTTTCTATTTTATGACAACATTGATATTTTAAAAGACAGCCCTCTGCCTCTCTCCTTCCCTTACCACTGTATTTCATTAACCAGCAGTGCACAGTCTGAGCTGCAGCATTCAGAGAATCAATAACCAAAAACTTCCCCTTACCTCTGTGCCTCACTGAACACCAGACCATAACACCCTTTGGAAAATATATATTATTGATGTTACAAGGTCTGTTATTACCAAACTCGATTCATTTCAGCCCCTTCCATGCAGGACTAATAAACACACGCTCTTTTCACCTACAAAACCCCAACAGCCGCTGCAATTAATACCTAATTAACAAACAAAAGCAGAGATGCCAGGTGGAACAGCACAGACCCATTTAGGGCTCACAAAAGGGAGTAATTAACTCCTGCCAGCTAAGGACAGTAAGAACAATATTTTGTTATTGAATAAAGTAGTGTTGCCAAGATTGGATGTGTTTAAAAAAGCAAAATAAACCAGCTCCAGCTCAACTGCAAGATGTGGGCTCTGAGTCAGGAATTGCTTAGAGAAAGCAGGGGGCTGGACCAGAGGGCCATTATAATTCCCTTCTGGCAATAAGGCCCATAAATCCACTCTTCTTCTATAATATTTAAAACAGATTATTTATGTCTTTGTAAGCCAATGACGTTTCTCCCACAAGAGATAACACATTGAACCGGCAGAAACTGGCTTCCCTCAGTAAAGTCCACATTTGTACACAGCCAACAAATTAACAGCAGCATCTGCAGAGGGCAAAAAATATCTTTGCTGTCCTCAGATTGAGTGAAGAAGTGGTTGAGTTCCAGATGAGGTTAGTTCAGGGGTTTGGGCTGCCACAGACGTGAGCCTGGTGCAGGCGTGTGTCCTTGCAGGGTAAAGCAGTGCCTGTCCCACCGTCGGTGCCCAGAGAAGGTGGCTGTGACGAGTCGGCTCTGCAGCTGGATGGTGTATCCTCCTACTCCCTCTGCATGCTTCTGCAGAGTGGGTAGAGGGGACGTGTCCACATCCATCTCACTGCCTCTCCTTGTCCCATTTTTCTGATTCTGAGACACTTTTTCTAGTGGATATATCTGGTCTCAGAGCTTTCGCTTTGCTTCTCCTCTCGTCCCACCCCCTATGACCCCAGAAAAACTCCAGATTTGCACATATGTAAAGAAGACCAATCCTGGTTTGTACTCAGCAAGGCAGGGATGGATCCTCTCCAGTGAGAGTGCTGCAAGTGGGCAAAGAGCAGGATCAAACTGTACTGCTCTCTGACCATAAATGACACATTAATTATATTTAAGGTGAAGAATTTTTTCTGTCTCCAGAGCTGCACAGTTGTTAGGCAAGATACATACCATTACTAATAAGAATGATATTCCTTGCCCCATCCCTGAAAGTGCTTAAGGCCAGGTGGGATGAGACATTGAGCAACTTGGTCTAATAGGTGGTGTCCCTGCCCATGGCAGGAAGGTTGGAATGAATTGATCTTTAAGGTCTCTTCCAATGCAAACTATTTTGTGATTCTATAATTCTAGGATAATAAAAAGGACAATTCTGTGAAAAAATCTACTTTGCTCTGAAGTCTGAGTCTTCCTTACATGTGTTGTATTTCTCTTGGTGCCAGTACCAAACCAGGACTCAGCAGCTCCCCATGGGCACAGGTTCCCCAGCTCCATCATCAACTACCCTTTCCCCGCACACCACAGCAGATTTAACTCTTACAGAGGATCCAGGCTTTGTGCCTATGGGTTTTAAATCCCACATATCAGATCAGCATCTTAGGATGTGTTTGAAGAGGAACAGATGCCACTGGAGCATCAGCAGTTGGCCCATCCATCCCACTGGGGCTCATGTGGTGACACACAGTGCCCATCTGCCCAGCACTCAGGTTTACTTTCGGACACCATGATGCAATGCTGGACTTTGCTAAACCCTGCATGCCAAAGCCAGTCACATTCTCACTGTAGCTGATGCACAAGCAGCTCCCAAGTCCTTGCACAGGCTAGCTAGTAAATCAGGGCTGTAAAAGTATTTTTGGCCCTCTGCCCAGTATGTGTACCTCTTAATCCCTAATTCCAATTGTGTAAACAAGGCATGACATAACGGGTGGGCCATGGAAATATGCTCTATAAAGTTGATTACCACGCTTCATCCTATTAGAGCAGCAGTCACTGTAAAACTCTAGATAAGGCTAAAGCAATTTATTTGTGTTTCTAAAGGAGATGGGCACATTTCAGCTTTTCAGGGCATGATCAAATCTGACAGGCTGACTCTAGAGCTACTTTGTAGCTCTTACAACAGCTCATTTTGACCTGTACTGGCCAGGAATTTTTAAACCAGATATCCTAAAGGTCAGATCATCTGTGATCTTTTCTCAAGTATGCAAAGAAGGAGAGTGTAAAAAGCCTTGGATTGCCTGGGTGACCTCTTCAGCCAGATGTCATAGCAGCTCCTGCTGTCTCCTCTCAGTGCTTTCGGAGGAGGTCAGGAGCTCTAGGCATTAGGGAAGGAAGAGCTGTAGCCATGTCCCCAGACAGCCAAGCTGACTGTCATGGGAAGATTTTGTCCTGCGGTGACAGGAGGCAGCTGTGCTCCCCTTGTCCATCCAGTGACCTCCAAGACCCTCATCCAGTTCACAGCTCCTACCTGCAGCGTACGGGTCAGGCCTGAAACCACCTGCTAAGGGTCACCCACAGCATCTGCAACAAAGCTGAGACTTAAATGTGTCTCCTGAGTCCTCTCCTTCAGCTCACTCTTCCTAGTTGCCTGCTGATGAAGGATAAGGCTCGGGTCAAGACATTCCTACAGATCCATAGCACACAGACAAGGCTCACCTCGTGGCTGTCTCTCATCCAAGACCCTTCAGCAGGGTTAAACACTTCCATAAAAATGTTTAGGGCATGACAGAAATCCCCCAGACTGTGAATCTGAGTCAAACACTGTTGTACCTGCAGATGGAAAACCCTCTCCATGGAGAAAGCATCTATCACTCTCCATCTCCTCTACTTTCCATGGCATTGCAGCTCCAAGAACTAAAGACCCATCACAGACCTCTATTCCAGGAGGAATTGTGCTCATGGATAAGAAAAAGCCAGAACTGCTCAGCCCAGGATTTCCTTCCCTGCTTGATAATCTGAGGCAAGAATTCTCAAAAAACACATGAAAACTTGAACCTGCCCCATATTTGCAGCAAGCAGGAAACCTTTGCAGTTTCAGATTTCACTTACAAATCAGCTCTGGGGAAAACAGCTACTGTGATCGAAGGCATTAAAAATTGATATAATTAACACAAATCAAGGGTATAATATATATCAACTTGTGCATGAGTTCAAAAGCTGTTTTCAAAGGCATAGGAGCCGAGGAATTTTTCCATTATCTCAAAAAGAGCTTGATAAAGTCTTTTGCTCATAGAATTAAGCCTGTAGCAGCTGGTAGGGTTACTGAACCAGCTCCAGCAGCCTTGTTCTGCGTTATAAAGACATCTCCTACACCAGAGAAGAAATGATAATGTGCATTCATACAGGCATTTTTTAACCTGACTCCTTAGGCCCCCACCATCTCCCGCCCTCTCCCTCTGTCACCTCTTGAAAAGGTTTTTCAGACTGGAACTGTACTTGAATTTACTCTAATTGGAAGGAAATGTGAGACCCAAACCCTTGGTTCTCATTGGCATGGAGACACTTGCATACAATCACGGTATGCAAAGCAGCAGAAGTCTGAATTCATAATTGGACGTTCCAAAATGTAATTATGAAAGATGAAATGCTCCTTTCAATGAGAAGGCTGTAAATAGAATAATTAATTTTGTGTTTGCTTGAACAATTCTGTATTATGGACCTTACACTGGAACTGAAATTAATTAAGTGCACCAGGATTTATGGAGGAGGTGAAGAGAGAGGGAAAAAAAAGAATTAATCTGAAGTAAAAGATAGATGACTTTGTGAGTGTAATGATGCGTTAGTCTGGGGTATTCTTTAACAAATTTAGCAGGCATGTTCTGGGTACAAACAGCACTCACTGACAGAATTATCTCAACTAATGCAGCTGCTGGACTCTGAGCAAATTGAGATTGCAGATGAGTACTTTAGATTTAGAGCTGTTAACCCTCTGTGTGCTGGAGATGTGTTTCCATTCCCTGTGTGGGAAGGTCGTTTGTGTGTCACTAGCCAAGGTCCACAGGACATGGCCATGGGGCAGCTCCCTGAGCTCAGGAGGGACACACACAGGGACACCTGTGCACATACACAGGAACACACGTGTGCTCTCCAGTCCTGTGCTTGGCACAGGGTTGGAAGGCAACACCCAGCGTTAGGAAGTTCTGGGGGAACAGCACAACAGAGTCAGAGCATTCCCAGGAAAGGGAAAGGAAAGGAAGAGAGCAGAGTTCAGGGTAAAGTCTCTCAATGATTTCAGGGAAAGAAGGGATGGCAGCCACTGGCAACAGAGATTTTTAAAGCAAACAAAACCACATTAAGTGCCCAAAAGAACAGCTCTAAACCAAACGTCTTAGCTGTGAGAAGCTATTCCTGAGGTAATTTCATATGAAAACCCAGAGTTATTCTTTTTGCTGCTGGGTCAGGCTGTAAAAAAACAGGTGTAAAAATCTCTTCCGATGTTTCATTCAGGACTAAAGCATTTTCCAGCCCTGAACAAACGAGGGATTTCAGATTTACCAGCTTGGCAGAGACTCTTGAGACACCAGGGGCAGTGAGCACTTCCAACATCCGGAGCAGTCACTCAGAAGATATTTCCAGTCCTATAAACGTTCTGGCTTGCTGGTATAATTTTGAATAAAATAATGTCATTCACTATAGATTCACGAATAATCAATTAGATACTTCCCCTGCTAAGGGTCACTCTGAAGTAGCACTTCCTAAAGGGTTGGCTCAGCTGTGCAGGGTCTCTGCCTATGCAAGGACGCTTTGGAGTTTAGGACGTTGTGTTTCAAGAGTGTCAGCTTTCCCTGGTCAAGAACTGGCCACTGAGAGACACCCAGCTCCTGGACCAGCCCCCTGTGAATTTGTTGAGATTCTGGGAAACAACCAATGAGAATGTGCTGGTGCAGCCCTGGAACGAGGGAGAAGCACAAGCATTGAAGAGATGTTCCCTTACCTCTGTTTTATCATCTGCTTCCCCTCTGCTGGGATTTCTTTGCTAGGGAAAAGCTTCTCAAGGCTGATTTTATTCCTTGGTGGAATTATGACACCATAGGACCTCCTTGTGTTTCATGGACATCTGCTCCCAGAGACTGGGAGCACAAATTGCACCACGGTTCATTAAAGTTCAGCATGACAAATTTCTCCCAAGTCACTTCTCCTCGCAGAAAGCCCAATGGAAAGCTGTGCTTGGTGAAGTCCCTCACATGGGGAAGGTGTGAAATGCATAGGTCTATAACCCTCAGGTATGACCTGAGGCTCACAGTCAGGGCAGGTGACAGGGTGTGAGTCTGAAATATATCCCTGCTCTTGTCAGATCAAGTTGTTCCTAAGACTCACTGTTATCTGCAGGCTAGAGGAGACTCCACAGAAGTGTGATAGCTTTATCCCAAAAACTGAAGCACCATAGTGTGGGAATAAGACCCCAGTTCCTCATGGAAGAAATAGCTGGGACTGCACAGCACAAGCTTGCTGCTACACAGACAACATCCACAGACACCCTTCTAAGAGTTATAAGCTGCCTGGATGGTGGTTACCAAACAACATACATTGATCTCTGGGTAGCAGAGTGCACTGGGGTACAATGTCTATTTGCTAATTGATATTTATTTTCATTTTCCACAATAAAATGCCAAATATGAACCACCGTTACTCTGCCTTAAATTGCAACAAGAGCAGCATTTTCCACTTGCTTGGTTATAGCTCTTTAAGTGATACATTATATTGTTTGCCAGAATACTTCTACAAAGTCTTTGCTTCATTTAACTTGTAGAACAATTCAGCCAGATTGGTCTATAAAAGGTGTACTTAAAATCAGGATTACCCCGGGACTCAAAAGTGCTGGGTGCTAAAATGCAGTCTCTCATTTCCCATGGCCTTCTGAGCATCTGAACATATTTATACCTTCTGCATTGCAGCAAACTTAATCAGAAGGACAGGCTTGCTAACATCTGTGCATTCCATTCACTTCTGGAGTCATCTCAATCTCTTCTGAAACCTGATTCTGGCTGTCAGAGCACATAGCTCTCCATGCTGGGTATTATTTGGACATGTAGACATCTGTCATCAGGAAGTGTGATAGATGGTTTTATTAACCCACAGAGGCAAAGTCTGTGACAGCAAAGGACTCTTGCATAGGAAGAAAACATTCTGAAAACCTTACAAGTATGTTCAGTACTTTTCCCAACCTGTGGCTGCAGCAAGGACAGAACACTTGGAAGAGGAATTTGTGTTACACAGCTCAAGCTGGAATTATCCCCCCACCAGCTTCAGCCAAAATAAGTAAAACAAGTCCTGTAGGTGATATGGCACCCCCAACAGAAGAAGGGGGAATGGATTTAAATGGAAAGAGTGGGTTTAGATTGGAGGTTAGGAAGAAATTCTTCCCCATGAGGGTGGTGAGACACTGGAAAGTGCTCCTCAGAGAAGCTGTGGCTGCCCCATCCCTGCAAGTGTCCAAGGCCAGGTTGCACAGGGCTTGGATTAACCTAGTCTAGTGGAAGGTGCCCCTGACCATGGCAGGAGGTGGAACAAGATGATCTTGAAGGTCCCTTCCAACAAAATTCCTTCTGTGACTCGGTGATTTTATGATGAACTGATCTCCAGTGGCAGAAACTCCTGCAAATAGGAATTTTTGTAGCAAATTGTATCCAGAAACAGAGGCTGTCATTTACAAATAAGCTTAAGGAAAATGGAAATATGTTTTAATAGAAATTGTCACAAATATTTCATTTAAATCATTCAGGAATTAAATACAAATTCACCAACTAGTTCCCATAGCTCTTCTCAAATTCTCCTTCCAATGTCCCATCAGGCAGTCACCTGCAGGCAGGACTTTGAACCAACAAATGCTTAAGGCAAAATCTAGAGCCAAACAGGAATTTTGGGATGTTTACTTTTGGGATTTGGTCTCTATCCATATGTAGTTCTGGCCTGAACAGGGACAATCTGTCTCACAACCTTCAAAAAAACCAGACAAATGCAATTAATGCTTGCTGGTTTTCCATTTCCTGAGATTCCAGGATTCCTGTGCTGAGGCTCCCAGAGAATTAAGACCAGATACTGACAGAAAAACACATCCCTACTACTTTTTTCCCAAAAAGCCTGTTTCTACAGCAGCCAGTGGCTCACAGCTAGAAAGTGACATGGCACCTGTAACCACAAATAAAAAATCTAAATAACATGGTTTCTGGGATGAGATCCTGTATGGAGCCAAGTTTAGGGACATGAGCAGCAGGTCCCAGGAGTCCTGACAGTGTGCTGTGTTACCTCTCATACAGGTGAGGATGTGGTGCTTGTGCAGTTAGCACTGAACTTGGATATATTTCCGTTTTTACCACCCAATTTCTTTTTTGATTCATAGAATATCTTCTGACCTGAGTCTTCTGAAGGATCTGAATGCTCTCTCAGCCTCAATGACTTCACTGCTGGGTTTTCTCACCCTGTGATTCCAGTTAATTAAATTCCCAAAGTTACAGGGTTGGTGTTGGAGGTCCAGAGACTCTCATTTTTCCCTCTTCTTGCTGCCCACCTTCTTCAATCTGAATTTTTTTATTTGGTTTTGGTTTTGGGTTTGGTTGGTTGGGTTTTGTGAGCAATGTGACCCCCCACACTCCCTCTGAGCTTGCATTTGAGCTGAGCCCCTGCAAATACACCAGTACGTGTGTGTATGTGTGTTGTGTGTGTATGAAGGGACATATATTACACTTCATCTAAGGCACAATTTATCTAAGGCAGGAGTCCTCAAAGTTTTTAAACAGGGGGCCGGTTCACTGTCCCTCAGACACTGTCAGGGGTCAGACTATACTTTGGAAAAAGATGAATGAATTCCTATGCACATTGCACATATTTTATTTGTAGTAGTGCACAAAAAACAGGAAAAAGAATGCAATATTTAAAATGAAGAACAACTGTAAGCAACAAAAACAAATAGTATTTCCATATGAACTATGGGCCTGCTTTTGGCTAATGAGATGGTCAATGTTAGGTTCCCTATTTGTCACTGCCAGTCGTATCGCGGGGGAGCCCGGGGGCGAGGTCCGCACTCCGCCTGCCCGTCCTGTCCCGTCCCGTCCCGTCCTGTCCCGTCCTG